>LPNX010435431.1:626286-700166 GCA_001517045.1 Pseudotsuga menziesii | reverse complement strand
ATGTTTGTACTTGGAGTGTCATTAATCTTTGAATTCACTCCCGGGCTTTTACTCCAAAGGAGTTTACTAGGACCTCGACCGATCTCATACCTCGGTCGAGGTCTTAACGAAACCTTGACCGAGGGTTTGTTAATCCCTCGGTCGAGGGCTTTACAAACCCTTGGTCGAGGTTTCGTTAAGACCTCGACTGAGGTATTTAAATACCTCGGTCGAGGGCTTAAGAAAATAGACTTAGCCCACATTCAAACAAATGAAAAATTTCCAATGCCTTGCAGAGGTGTACACCCTGCCATTCCTAGCACATAACTGAGCGGAGTTGATACCGATAAATTCACCAATGAATCTTCTATCCATTGAGGTATCATACACGCATTTTGGCATTCATATGAAATATATTTTTTAATTACTTCTAAAACTTATACTTAGAAAACCACATTGCAACTTCGAAGCAGCTCAAAGAAAAATCCGCAGAGTTAAAAATACACAGCCAAAAAATTCTTAAAAATGCACACATCATATATCGATGTGTCCTATTCAAAAGGGTATCTTTGGTTTTTCAATTTTTGAAAAAATAGAAAAAATTGCTTTACGTGGACAAATATGTGTTTAAAACGATGCTGAAATCGAATGTGGTTACTTTCGAAAAATAATAAATAATTGTATAATGCGAAAAAATTAACAAAAAAATATTCACATCACACTGCATTTTATGTAGATCATGCTCATATATATATTTTTTTAAAATTAGTAATGCAAGATTGAATTACTCTACATGGACACGAGCCACTTATTAGCTTCTTCAAATTTTTAAGGTCACACAGTTCATTAAATGCAAAAATTCACACATTAAATGACATCAGAATATTTTAAAAAAAATATCACTATGAAGCCAACATAATATTCTACAATTTGTTTTTTTACCGCAAGTCAAAATTCACATGGCATATATGCGTTTTGAGGGCTTCCATCTAGCACATGATTAAAAAATCAGGTTTTCATCGCCAAATTTGGCCAAAAAGTGTTACCCATCTTCATGGAATCACCTTAGTCAATATCAAAATGATATAATGTAACAATACATCTTGATGATGAGGATGATCCATGAGCTGTCAACATTTAAAAACCAGAGGGAAGTGAAGATATTGCGGCACTAGAAATTCTACCTAAAAAAGTCAAACAACTGCTTGAGACAAGAAAGGTCAATATCGGGACGATAGATGACCCATAGTTTTCTAGTATTTGGGATTATTGGGATGAGAAAACCATGGAGAATATCATTTACGTGTTGCATGAATTCCAGGATTTATTTTTGACAAAATTTTATGAGATGAAAGGAATTTCAAGCAAGTTAGAAGAAATGAACATTTTGCTAAAGCAAGATGTGAAACCAATGAGTCAACGACCATATAGATTGAATCCAATATACAAGGAACGTATGAAATCATAATTAGAACAGATGATGGATGTTGGAATTATCGAACCTGTTGAAGATTTAGAATGGATAAGCCTAATTGTTTTGCAAGACAAAAATACGAGGGAAATACAAATCTACGTAAACCTAAGGAAGTTGCATGACCCAAGTCTTCATGATCTGTTCCCAACACCCTTCACTAATGAAGTATTGGAAGGAGTCATAGGATAAGAGATTTACTCATTCACAGATGGATTTTGGTGTACGACCAAATAAGGATTGCAAAGTAGTATATACACAAGATCACTTTCTTAATGAAATGGGGATGTATTCAGTACACAGTAATGTCGTTTGGTCTCAAGATTACACCTATGATTTTTTCAAGGATAGTTGTTGCTACGTTTAATGACTTCATTCACAAATTCCTGCCAATCTACATGGATAACTGGACCATTTATGTGTTGGTAAAATACCACACTGTTAACCTTCGATTGATGTTAGAAAGATGTCGACAACATTAGATATCGTTGAATATGAATAAGTGTGTAGTTTCTGCTCCATTTGGGATTTTGTTGGGTCATATCATATGTAAGGAAGGTATCTTGGTCGATCTCACCAAGATTATAGTAATGGTCGACCTACCAGCATTGACAATAGTAAAATAAATAAGGGACAATCTAGGTCATATGGGAGATTACTAGAAGTTTATAAGGGGATACATGATGAACACGATGCCAGTGGAGAAACTGCTAAAGAAGGATGTGAAGTTTGAATGGAACGATGAATGTCAAATAAGTATCGATACTTTGAATTGGAAAATGGTTGCAACACCAATACTAGTTTTTTCGAATTGGATGAAGGAGTTCCATGTTCATGTTGATGCTTCGTTAGTCGCATTAGAAGTAGTTTTGGATAAACCAGGGGAATGAGCGATCGATCACCCCATTGCATTTGCAAGTTGAAAATTGTCTCTTGTGGAAAGAAGCTATAAAATGATAGAGAGGGAAGGCTTGGCAATGTTTTATGCACTACAAAAATTCTGCCTCTACCTATTGGGAGGACATTTCAAAATGTTTACAGACCACTCAACACTGAAGTACCTTGTTAGCAAGACTGTGTTGGGAGGAAATATTTGTCAATGGTTATTGTTGTTCCAAGAGTTTGATTTCAAGATCATTGTGAAGCCAGGGTGGTTGAACGTAGGACATGATCATTTGTCAAGGACAGAGACCTGCGAATATCCAAGCAACATTGAAGATGGATTTCTTGATGCATAGTTTTTTATATTTGGGATGGTGGATGACCATTACGAGCAAATTGTCAAATATTTTATGACAGGAAAAGAACCAGAGGAATTCACCATGAGTCAAAAGAAGCAACTAGTTGTCAGAGATGCAAATTTATAGCTTATCATAGGAAAAATCTACAAAATGAGGCCAGATGAAATTCTATGTCGAAACATTATGCCGCATGAGCATGAAAGAGTATTGGAAGAGACGCACGACAAAATTGTTGGAGGAAATTATGGAGGTCATACAACTGCCAGAAAGATACTTCGAGCTTGATTATGGTGGCCAAGATTGCATAGCGATGCCATAGATTATGCGAAAATTTGTGATGTCTATCATAATATGGGGAAGTAGTCACGAAGGAACGAGATGCCGCTAGTACCTAAGATAATGCTAGAACCATTTATTAAATGGGTTGTGGATTTTGTAGGTCCAGTCAATCCTCCATGGAAACAGATGGGTGGATGATATATCATCTCTATGACATACTACTTGACATAAGGGGAAGAGGAAACACCGGTGAAGGATTGTATAGCTACGATAACAACTAGATTCTAACTTGACAATGTGGTTACTCGGTTTAGCAGTATTAAGATATTGATGAGAAACCAAGGGAGTCACTTTACCAATCAAACGATTAGTCCAATGTTTGAGGAATTTTAGATACAACACAAGAAGAGTAATCCATATCACCCACAAGCAAATGGAGAAGTTGAAGAATTCAATAAGGTATTAGAGCATGCTCTCATGAAGGTCTACAACAGAAATAAGGACAGTTGGGATCTACAAATACTTGCGATATTATGGCCTACAGGACAACATGTAAAATATTGATGGGAAAAACACCATTCAATCTCGTTTATGGACAAGAATCAGTAATTACGGTAGAGTACATCGTTCACATCCTACACATAACAACAATGAAAATCATGAGTGATGAAGGAGTGATTAAATTAGTGATTGAAGAAATATTGGCACAGTTGTTTCAGGTTAAGGAGGATCCTGTCACCGCAGGTTTCCACTAGCAAATAGAGAAGGATCGACAGAAGGAATGGAAGAATCTCCATGTAAAATAAAATCATTTTTAGTGCAAAGATATGGTTCTCCTCTACAACAACAAGTTTACGAAACACCCAGGTAAGATAAAAAATCATTAGTTAGGACCACATGCGATTCATTTCATCACCAGTGGAGGTGTGGTAAATTGCAGCAGTTAGATAGAGCATTACTACTAAAACAAATAAATGGAAGCTGGATAAATCCATATCGAGATATCCGTGTTAGACATCAATGATAGCTGCATAGATGGAAAAAAAAGTGACAAAAACTGAAAAATGTGTCTTATAATCGCAACAAAATGTGTCAATACAAAAGGAAGAGTGAATCGCAACAAAGGTTGAATATTGGATATATCAGATGAACTACAAAGTGGTCAAATCAAAAAATAAATGAAACAATTAAACCAGACAGGTGATGACGCAAGTGGGAAAGATGCACATTTATGTGAAAATCATACTCTTAGAGTTGTAGAATCAATGCCATATTTGTTGAATTTTTGAGGGATTCAACCATGATGGACAAAATTGTTCACATGAAAGAAAATGAGGCTATAAGAATTTACTACGATACATGGTTTGAACCATTGTGAACATTGCAACGTTGAATAAAAGAAAAGGAGAGTATAGGAGAGTAGCAAAGAGTAAAGAGGAAGAGAAGTAGAAATATTACTAAGTCACAAGTTATTTCAAGTGGCAGTATGCAGGGATCGCTGCTACACAATATACTAATAGTGGAAGAGCAACCAGAAATTCAAGACATATTAAAGAGGCCAGCCAAAAAGAAGAGGGGTTCGAATTTCCCAACCTCTCTGGCACTATAGATTAAATCAACTCGCAGTTTCACAAGGGAAGTAGAGGAAGAAGCTGGTCCATCAATGACGAGAGGGGATGAATCAACATCAAGGAAAGGGCCAATAATTGATGAATAATTTACCAGAGTGGAAATTTCTAGTCAGTATTGAAGAACTGTCGGATATAAAAATTGGACTACCACCATCTATTCCAATTGAGAAAGAAAAGCCAAAGGAATCTGAAGAGGAATCACACAAGAAATCATCAACAACTCAAAAATATTTAGAGTTGGAGAAGAAATAGGAAGAGGCATGGAAAAAGAACTGATTTGAGCCAAGCGAAAGGAGTAGTACCACGACATTCTCAAATGAACAAGTAAGTAAGATATTGGTCACAATTATTATGGTCACCGACAAAATCCAAGACAGAATAATCCAACATACCACGAGATTTTTCCACCAGGTAAAATGGTTGTTGCAATCACTATCAAATGTAGTATTGGAGACAAAAATATTGCAAGTGGAGACACTGAAAAGAGAATTCAAGGTAAGTGTTGGAAATAAAGTGCGGACTGTACATATTTCTTTGAGAGCACTTACAACCAGGGATAAAGATGCCAATGCCACAGTGAAGCAATTAACTCGATCATCCTCGACATTAACTGTCTTTCGATCCATATGCTGACATGACTCCATAATGAAGCGAGTCAAGAAATCAAAGACCGTGAGGCGTTGGTTTATGACCAATTGTTAAAGTATCAAGAACAAGTAGATAGTGCAGATGTTGAGCTATAGCGACTGAAGACAGAGTAGGAGGAAGATATCATTGAAAAGACCAAGGATTTTGATGACCAACAGCAATTGAAGAGATCAATCTCGGTTTCATGTGAAGACATTCCAGACATTACTATAGAATTGTTCACAAAGGATAAAGTGTTGTGACTAGGAAGAATAGTCATTGATATAAGAAATGAGAATGCAGAGTTTCAAAAGCGAGCAATACCAAGGACACAACCAGGAAAACTCAAATAAAGAAGAGGAGTATTTGAGAACACTGCAACAAAAATTGTGGAGAATGTGAAGGTGGTGCAAACAATCGCAGAGCACATCGCCAAGTGTTGGGGGAGTTTGGTGCAAGATGAGAAGCTACAAACATTGGAAGCACAACTAAATGAAGCGAAAGCATAATTTTCATCTCTACAGGGATCTCTTAAAGGTCTGCGCCCACTAGTGCAGGTAACCAAGGAACCAAAGCTTAAGGAATTACAACACATTGTTAATAAGGCATGAACAAGATACCGGAGGTGGTTGACATAGTTGAATGAATTGCAGGGCCCAACACAGGAAGTGGCACTCAGAGAAATGGAAGAGATCACGAAGACAAAGAAGGACTTAACCATAGTATAGTAGATGAACAAGGAACCCCCAATAGCACCAGAAGTGTAGCATTGTGCAACAATAAAAGTGAAGGTTAAAGTAGCATTCAATGAAGTAAAAACTATCTATGATGAGTTCAGACAAAATTTTGATGCACCATTAATTTCTAGCTGACGGGGCTCGAAGAATAGCCACAATTTTATGTTGGGGGCTTGTTGGAAAGGGGATAGGATGGAAAATGTACGCTTCCTCCATTGACAAGGAAGACATGTATAGGAGAAATATTCAACTATGTGAAAGAAGATAATGACAAATGTGTTCACTATGGTTGAGTCGATTATGAAGGTTTGGTCAAAGTTAGTTAGGAGATCGGCTATGTGGACAACTTTGTAAAGCCTCAAGCCTATAAATAGAATTAAGAGTAGAGTCATTAGCTCATGATGATGATGGTGGTGGTGGTGGTGGTGGTGGTGGTGGTTATGATCGATTGTTATTAATCAAGTATGTGATTTGTCATATTGTAAGCATGTTGATTTGTCAATGAATGTTATCTATGGTTTGAGGCTATTCGTCCAAGAAAGTGTATCTTTTGTGAGATGTTTTGGAATTAATAAAAAGATGATGTTGATAAGGGAATTCTGGTTATTATCTATATGTTTGTGAAATATACGAATTTAATGATGGCTTGATCTCTGAATTTACATACTTGAATCTGAATGATGCAAAGTATCGCAAGGGTTATTGGGATAATATATGTTGATGTTTTTGTTAAAGTAAATACCAATTAAGTTAGTGCGATGTCTAAATTAGAATAGTTTTAGATTATGATAAGTATTATATTTTATGAATGGGATGCAAAACCTTGGATCATTGAGTAATGTTACAATAAAGTAAGCAACAGTGTGAAAGTCCTCTTCCTTCCATGGAAATGTGGTTCCTACATCCCTCCCTCGGACATCTTGGGTGAGACTGCATCTTCTTCGCAAGTGTTACTGGATAGGGTAAGACATGTTTGGGTTGATGTTTAGTGAGCTTGCATCGATGGGTGTTGATAGATCTATATAGTGAATCACTGTTGACAAAGTTGTTTCAACACCTCTTCTCCTAAAATTTGGGTGTTTCAAAGTTCATCCTCTTGAAAAAATAACAAAAAATAACAATGACACCTAGTTATAGAAATCACCAAACATCAAAAGTAAGTTTTGGAAATTTGTTTGCCCATTTGGTATAGCATTCTCTCAAAATATTTAGAAGTATTTGATGCAAAAAATAAACCATGACAAAACTTACCATCTTTCAAATTCCAACACTGCCTCTAACCATTATGTCTTTCTTGATTCCTGATTCGTCACAGATACAATTAGGTTTACATATGTCTCCAATGATCTCAAACCAGGGAAACTGGAGTTGAGATGCCTAACTTGTGCTAAGGCTACAGAGGAGACAGTAGGCTCGTTCAGAGCTTCATGCTCAAAAAAATGTGGAAACCCTTCATCGAACCAAAAACTGCCAAGGAAGAAGGGAGGAATTCCAAGCCAAGAGGGGTAGAGGGAAAAATCCTAACTGCAATCAAAGGAGTTTCCACCTATTAAAAACATGGACCAGGTAAATCCTAAACTAACAACATCTTTCTCATGAAACCAGAAACTATTTCTTTACATCCAAAAATTGGTAAAGAAAAACCTAAATGTGGATGAGTCACCCAGTCACTACGCTGGGTAGCAACAAAATTCATTGAATTTCCAAAATATGAAGGACTAACTAACTTTGTTGGTTTTATTAACAAATTCAAGGATAAAGTATGAGAGCCTCAGTGACTGTTGGAGTTGGAAGAAGCACTGAAGGATACTCCAACAAGATTGTTTGTTACACATAAGACCTCAATTGTAGATTGTCAGAGCTATCGCCGATCAATGGAAGTTTGATTTAGAGAACTAGAGAACTACCAATGGACAACATATGATGGAAGGAACAATCCTAGTGTTCATTTGGTCACATGCGCAACTACATGGGTATTGAAGCTAAAGGAAGAATGGGTCCATGCATTTGTCCATATGTTAGATGAAGTGCCACAAAGGTGGTACATTTAAGCATAACTACGAATATAAACAACAACATGGGAAGAACTAACTATTAACTTTAGTTATAGTTTCAGTTTTGTGAATGACATACTGTTCATACATAGCTCTCTATAGGACATCCGTAGCAGAGTATTGGAAATAATTTTGATGGAGTCACTAATGGAATCGCAATAGATATCAAATACTTAGTTAATATCAGAATCCTACAATGTAACAAGAGATATTGATGATGAGGATGATCCACGAGCTATCAACATTTCAGAATCAGAGGGAATTCAGGATATCACACCACCAGAAATTCCACCCAACAAAGTAAATGAACCGCTGAAGATAACAAAGTCCACAATATTGGGACGATAGAGGACCCATAGTTTCATGGTATTTGGGATTATTGGGATGAGACAACCATGGAAAAGATAATTGACCCCCTCCATGAATTCCAATATTTATTTCTAACAAAATTTTTTGAGATGAAAGGAATTTCAAGTGACTTAGGAGAAATCAACATTCTGCTAAAGCAAGATGCGAAACTAGTGACGCAACGACCATATAGATTGAACCTGAGATAAAAGGAACACATTGAATCATAATTAGAATAGATGATGGATGTTGGAATTATCGAACCTGTTGAAGAGTCAGAATGGATAAGTCCAATTATCATGCAAGAAAAATCTATGGGGTAAATAATAATCAGTGTCGACCTAAGGAAGCTGAATGATGCAAGTCTTGAGGATGCGTTCCCAATACCCTTCACTAACGAAGTATTGGAAGGATTCATAGGATAGGATATTTACTCATTCACGGATGAATTTGATTCTACCACCAGATAAGGATTGCAAAGTAGGATAGACATAAGACCACTTTCTTAATGAAATGGGGATGTATTCAGTACACAGTAATGCCGTTTGGTCTCAACAATGCACCTATGATTTTTTCAAGGATAGTTGTTACTGTGTTTAAGGACTTCATTCACAAATTCCTGCGAGTCTACATGGACAAATGGACCGTTTATGGGTTGGTAAAACGTCACACTGTTACAGAGAGAAATTCCTATGGCTTGGGGTACCACAACAGATAGCTTGACTGTAGAAATCAATCCTTTCCAATATGGAAGAGAAATCAAGTATTTAACACTAAAGGATCAAATCTTGTACCTTATTCTAAATGGTTGAAGTAGATCCCCGTTGAGCTTTCCAACTCTAGCTTGAATTGATAAATTACTTCCTCATCAATTAGTAAATAAGACAAGCGTGCTATATATATTGGTGTTAGATCTACTCTAGCATATATAATCAACAACGTATAATCATTTGAAATCATCCATGGATAAAATATTCATTCAAACATACATTATTGGACAGGAAAAGATATTTCTATTCATATAAAATTAGATATTACAATGAATACAACCTTTGTCGGCATGTCTGCGAATCGGAGAAACTGAATCCCCCACTTGGGCCTCCACCACCTCAATCCTCCATCTCTCAATAGCAATATCACAAGCAAAAGGAAAGCTTGGGAAGAACACCAAAGTGCTCCAAGGGACAAAGGGATGTAGACTCAAGCATAAGTTCTGCCAACAATGGACAATAGTTTATTTGCTCTCAATTCTCACATATTCTTCAATGTATCCAAAGGGTTCCTTATATAGATCTTCAATGGGGAAATGAAGGGTCGAATCCAAGTGATCTCAAGGCATATGGAAGGATAGGAGACAAGTGAGTCGGATCCATGTCAAGGAAAACTCCAAAAGAATTTGTCCCTTTGCACACATCCTGATGTACATGGTTTTAGGGGTCAAACCCACATATATACGCGAGAAAGGGTTTAAAAGTCCTGTATAGAAATTAAGTATGTTTTTAAGGATGATATTAGAAACATCAAAAGTATAAAAAAGGTCCATGGGGTCCAAAGAGTCTAAAGAGGGACAGGGGAAGGCCATACAAGTGTGATTTACCAGGTGTGGTAAAATCAGCTATAACAGATGCCCCCTAATGTGTGATGTTAGAGGGGTCATACGATGGCCGAAATACATTATAAGTCCATCCCAGATGTGGAGTGATGAAGAATCCCAAATAGAAGACCAACCACCCAATCAGCATAGTACAACGATACAACTTTGTATATAACTGCAAATACATATAATAGTCCCGGATACATAAGAGTACAATGGCCATGAATAGGTATGATACAAAATATGACATAAGTGGCCATCGCCACATACAATATACATAGATCACAATATCCATGATGAATAAATACAAAGGATCAGGATCTCCATAATGGCTGAAAATATACAATGGATCAAGATCTCCATAATGGTTGGAAATGTCTAACATATATTGGAATCAAGTCATGAGAGCTGAAATCTCATGAACACTAGCACGATCAAGGAGGTAGCATATAAGAGATGCCACCAATATGGAAGGTCTTCTACACAAATCACTATGAGTACAAGTCCTACTATGTGAATAGAGGTGTCGAGGTCGAATATAGTAGTCCATCATCTGATTACCGGTCATTGATGTATACCGTTAACAGATGCGAGATCACCCACCGATAATGATAATGGGAATCAAGGTACTAGAGTGCAAAATAACAAGTGTGAATAAATGTGTGAAGGTCAAACACTTGAGATAATCCATCGATCAGGGGACATTGATGTATTCCCAAAGAAATGTCGATGGCGAGAGAGCCTGCCACTAATGATTGCAAGTCTCAAGGCACTAAAAAATGACTCTAGATTCCAATCCTAGAATAAATGATCTAAAGTTGATGGGATGAAATCTGCTGGAAGGAAGGCATTAAGGCATCCCCCATCATCCAACATGAGGTACTCAGCAAAGCTATATAATGTGGAAGGACTCGATCATAAGGTGCATGAACTAGTAACTATACCGAGAATGGCGGACATGCAAAGTCAAGATAACCGAGGAATGGATGACTCAGGTTTCAACTTCATTCAAACAAGAGCATAACGATGAATGGTGACTGAATGTAGGCATCATAGAATCGATATACAAAACTAGGACATCTCTATGACATAGGAGGCATAAACAGAGGCTACATAGGGACTTGAAGCTTAACCAGTTGGTGGAGATTAACTCAGATAAATGTGTACAACTCCTAAATTCAAACTATAAACCCAACCAATGGATGTGATATACAATGCTCTGTTTGAAGGCGACAGGACTTGACAGCTGCCAAAGATAACATATTTCCTTGTCCCCATTTTTGGTTTTTTAATTTTTTTTTGAACTTTTTCAAATATCTAAAAGGCTTGAAAAATAATAAAACTGCTTTATAGTTACAGAATAGGAGGAGACGAGTGTCATATGAGAAAAAAAACTAGTTTCAGGTAGTGGAACATACTGATGCTCAATGCAAGGATACATGTGTAGGATAGTGACACTCGGGGGAAAGTCCCCTCCCAGTAAAATAGGGAATCAAGCTGCAAAGGATATAAAAGTTGGCTCTACATAGCTAGACATGAGACAAGCTCGGGCTATATCGCTGAAACTCAAAGTCAGGAAAGTTGGCATAAGGCTCAAGAAGGCAGGTAAAGCTCATGATAATGCAATTACAACTTGACATAAGGGAGTCCTGAGGGAAATAGGTCAGCAAAAGATCAAGAGGAGTATGAGGCTCTTGTGAAATTTCATGGAAATACTATACAACCGACTCCCACACCCTAAGGGACAAAATGTCAGCATAGGCACCAAATGCAAATAAGGTGCTAACTAGGGTACCCATGTAAGGTCAAGCTCTACCATTCACATCATGCCACTTCTAAAACAACAAGAAGGTTTCGTGACATAATAGAATTGGTTTGTACCTAAGGCTATAATGAAACGGTCATAAGGTCGTGCAAAATGCAAACAAGAGTAAAACCTAACCTATATGATAGTTTAAACATCATACCTATAACGGGTACAAACAGGTCAAAGCAATGATTAAAACAACACTCAAAATGGTCTCCTACATCATAAATTAGTCCAAAAATGGTCCAAAAGGATTAGAAATGGTCCAAATTATAGAAAAGGGGGTAAAAATTTTCAAAAATTTGAAAAATTTCTATAAATAGTACAAAATTCAAAACATTATATAACGTTTGAAATTTTTACCCAATTGAGGTCAGAACTTCAACAACGAATTCCAGGAGATCCAGCCAGGGGAATCCACTACTGTTTTTTCCAAGTACTTACCCATGCCCTGCTCTTTCACATTGATGGAAATTTTATCTTTTTACATGGTTCATTTGGGATTCTAGGACAATCTAAGATGCATGCCTAGGACCACACGAAAATCGAGGATTTTTTCGCGTATAGGGCTGGATATACGTGGAAAAATACCTCAAAGTCACGTACATATGCGTCTGTTTAGCAAACAGTCATGTATGCGGTTGTGTTAAATGTTTTTTAAGTGTTATAATTGATGAAACTTAAATTAATGTGTATGATGGTCCTATAATGGAGAGAACATGAGCACGGTGATGTAGAAGGGGTAGTAAGGGTAGATTTAATGGATCAACCAGCTTTGTGGTCATGCGGGCTCTACAAGTTTTGGTGTGTTGGTGGCTTAAGGGCCAAACCAAGACTATTGCAGATTCTATTAGACTACTGGGATCCAGACTCAGAGTCATTCCATATAGACAAAATGTCCCTCACCATAGAAGTTGAGGACATATACTTTATTACTAGACTTTCCTGACGGGGGGAAGTGGTGAACCTATGCTCTCGCAGGCTCGGAGGTGGCTTGACTATAGATGAGTACATAGAAATGTACTATTATCCATACATGGAGAAGGTGGGGAGTCAAATCCCAACTAACTCCATACAAGTGCTAGGCCTAAAGGCCATTCTACTGACACTGGGCAGGATAGTAGGGCTAGCCTCACTCCATAAGGCCTCATGGCCATTGATGTTCTATACTGTGGAGTGCATGAGGCCCACAGTTTATGAATGGAGTATGACATTGTTGAGCAACATGAAACAACAGCTCAGCAACTGTAAGATGGGAAGGGTGTGAAAATTCAATTTCAGCAGCATGCTGAGCACGTTCTTCTTTGAGCATGTTCCAGGATTGAGCCCTAGAGTTGACTTTTCTCTACATGGGGTTCAAGATCCGGCCCAAAGGAATTGGGCAGATGCTATGTGCAAACTGGGTGGAGGTAGGGTGTCCAACCCCTATCCAGCTAATTTCTTTCCATGGTGGTGACAAGAGATAGTTTCCATCGATGATTACCCCTATGTGGGGATAGATTTTCAGGGAGACCCCGACATGCCACTACCACTAGGATCAGCGTACGGTGACATTGGTAACAAACCTTGAGCCTCTTTAATATTTTTGAGTTATTTAATTTTTTTTGTGTTTTTTGATTATGTGGAATCAAAAGACATGTTTTTGGGTGACAATACATAGTGACATCCTATCATATGCATGCAGATGTAGGACCATGGTGGCCTGAAGGATTCCCTCATCATAGATGGAGGGGAAGAGGGGATAACATTATGGGTTTGGATGCAGAGCGAATGCTCCTAAGAATTCATACCAACTTTGTGAGGCTGACACACAGAGTACCCATGGCGCAAGTTAAGGACTTGCTTGAGGCCATGCAATGTCGGGTGGTGGGTGTACCATGAGCATGGGTGCAGCTATTTCAATGGCTAGCTAGAGCCGTGGTGACATTCCATGATCACAACCCCCCTTCTCCTCCACAGGATTAGATACCTGGGAGTGATACATTTTCTACTACCGTGTATTTAAATTTTGGTGGCTCGAGAGCCCCATTTTTGTATTATGACACTATGTATTACCACATTTTGGATGTTTATAATTTTTTTTTATGATGATCGATTTATTTATTTACATGTGTAAATATTTATGTTTGTGATTAGCTTATTTCCTATGAAACAAATGCCAATCTAACACATAGTTAGCATATGAGTAAACAACTTGATTATTAATTCTTGGAACATGTATGTATGTTATATTGTCAAATTGTTGTTCTAACAATCTCACACGTAAGAATCTTCTTAATAATGTCGGATCCTTGACATGGTACAAACCATTAAGCTGTGACACTAATAACTCCAAATCAAGACATACCTCAAGAGAGAGAACACCATGTTAAATGGCATCCCGTAGAAGCTCGATAACGACACTATACTCAGCAACATTGTTGAAATAGGGTCGTAAACATATGCCTCCTGAAGACAATACATGACCCATAGGAGTATAAACCACCTAAGCAGCAAAGGCTGAGTGTTGAGTGTGATGGAGCGCACCATCCGAAAATCCTATGAATGTGGAAGATTCCATTGACATCTACCCAAAAGAAATGAAAACTCACTACTACATTTTAACCAAAAATCCGACGACCGTCATGTTGGATTTTCGACACTTCTCTGTCGCATGTACGACACTATGATTTTTTTTTAAGCATCAGAAACTTGTCGTCGGTTATCCGACACCTAGGTAACTATCGGTTAAGCGACACCTAAGTAACCATCGGTTAAATTTCAAGCATCGGTTAAGCGACAGAGTATCTTTGACGGTGGTCAATTTTTTTTGAGAAAATAACCTCCAAGGCGTCAGTTAAGTGACAGCAGAGCCGTCGGATAAGCGACGGCTAGTCAATTTTTAAAAAAAAAATTAACCTCCATGCCGTCAGTGAAGCGACAGATATAAGTTGTACCGTCGGATAAGTGACATGAGGCTCCATTGCTTAAGTGACGGATATAAGCAAAAAGCGTCAGAAAAGAGACATGTATAACCGTCACTTAAGCGACAGCAGGGAATTTAAAAAAAATATATATTTGTATTTGTATTTTATTATTAATATTTGGATCTGTATTCGAGTCTATGTGAACTAACTCATTCCCATGTGCACTAACTCATTCCCATCAACCTTCTCTCCTATGATCTCTAACTCAATGATCTTCATAATATAGCTTGTCGTAGTTTCATTATTGCTCATGTGGTACCAGTAATCTTATTCTTCAAAATCATCCTACAGGATACATTCACACTCTGATACAGAATGACCAAGGCATCATACATATCTTTCATCATCTTCTGCTTTGCAATGTGAAGGTCCAAGGATTAGGAGGTCCTTCACTAAATCAAAGGACAATTTGATTTGCTTTGACCACCTTTTTTTATTGTGCTCGACCAACTGAACAGGATTGACTAGGGGTGCAAATCTTGTTCTCAATAAAACTCAATTGATCTTCATAATATAGCTTGTCACAGTTTCATTATTTCTCATGTGGTACCAGTAAGCTTATTCTTCAAAATCATCTTACAGGATACGTTCACACTCTGATACAGAATGACCAAGCCATCATACATATCTTTCATTATCTTCTGCTTTGCAATGTGAAGGTCCAAGTATTAGGAGGTCCTTCACTGAATCAAAGGAAAATTTTCTTCGCTTTGACCACCTTTTTTTATTGTGCTCGACCAACTGAACAGGATTGACTAGGGGTGAAAATCTTGTTCTCAATAAAACTCCATTGATCAATTTCCTCTATGAGCATCTGTAGTTTGAATTTCCAAGGAGTAAAGTTGAAAGCACCATCTAATTTGTCACTCTCTGTACCAAGAGATATCATCCTGTAGATTTATGAACAAAAAAAACTCAAACGACAAATCAAGTGAAAAGATTTCAGATCAACAACCTCTCACAGGTGTAGATCACCACTCTGGTATAGATCACTTCTTTGAGACAAATAACAACACTCCACTTACTATAATATCATCGACATCTTACTCTCAAACTTCTCACAGTCCAAGTGCCTATCTCAGAACAACTCTCACACAAAATAGTGTCATACATGCAATGATTCACTGGAATATTTAAATGCACGGCACTGATATCACTCCAATTTCTAACACATGATTAACATGTATGCACTCAACAGAAATAAATCCTACAGAAGAAATAAACAGATATTTAAACACCTACCAAAACTATTAGATCTGCAACTACAGAATTTAGGATTGACTGTTCAAAAGTGAAGACACAACATATCATGTGCTTGATTCAAAACAACAACTAACTAGCAGTTGGATCTAAAAAAGATGAGTTCTGGCCAAAAACAGCATGCTATAAATGTTAGCAGCAATGAAATTCTTATCATACAACTATCTAACAAGAAATGTTACCGCCACAACTGATATGACACAGCTTCCCACAGAGCTCACTCAACTGAAAGCAAACATTGACTCGCTAACTTTGTTCTACAGCAATGGGCCCTCCTCTCTTTAAAGAGTGAGAAAGAAGAAGGGGTTGCAAAATGGATACCAAGAATATCCAAGAGAGATGTGTCCCATTTCTAATCAGTGCTGTCAGAAACTGCCTTGCTGCCAAGAGTAGAGTGTAACTGCTCTGATGGTGAATGGAGAACCAAATCGGAGCAAACATTTAAAACTAACAATAGTGTTATCGTGTGATTAATATTTCTTGCAATTTCATGCATCTCTTCCAAGTCCATGACCTCATCATATCCTCATCATTGACTATAATAAGCAGACTATTCTACGCTAGTCTATAATAAGCTGTAGATCTACATTTATCTTCAGTCTCCAGTTTTTCAGCACAGTTATACATGGATGGGGATAGTTGAGGCCCATAGGAAAAGTGATAAGATCATGTATCTTATGCCTCTGATTGAATATGAATGGTCCTGTTATTTCCAAGCTTATTTGAAATATATAGTATTTAATAACCATAATTTGATTTTAGCTGAGACCAAATGCTTGGTTCTTCCTATTTGTCACCAAGTTCAAATTAATACTTGTTAGTTTTGAGGTAAAAGTATTTTTACGAATGCTATATCCACAGCTTTCAGTTGATGAAAGAATGGAGGGGGATGGTGTTTCAGATATGTCCTATGAAAAACACTTCCTTGAACATTTTCACAAAGCATGCTTTAACCTGTTACATGAACTTGTTATGAGGCATGCCTTATCCATCGAACTTGAAGAACACCTAGTAAATCAAGTTCTGAAGGTAGAGGATGGGAGGTTTGCTTATACTGATGATTCTGTTGTTCTTGTAGCTCGCATTCTTATTACAAGGACATCCACAGGGTCCAGTTTGGGAGATGACTCCTTAAGACTCAAAACCTGCAAAGGCTACGCTGGTTTTATTGCTGAGAAAGTGAAAGCTACATATTCAGGGTGCTTAAATATCCAAGAATTTTGTGCAAGTCTTCCATCCCTATTTCATTTCGAAGTTATTCTCATGGCTTTTCATTCTTCAAATGCATTTGAAAAAATCAAAATGGAAGAGAATATTTTTCTACCCTTAGCAATGTAAGTTGTCCTCCATTGTTATAAATGTGAATGAGGGAGTCACAGAAGAGCATGCAATGGCTGATCTCTTTGAATAGTATCATGGAATCCATCCAACAACGCACAGTGGTAAACCTACACAATCCAGACAACTTGTGCAAGTTGAATCAACTTTGTGTTGTAGTTGGACCACCTTGTACTTCCTTCCAGACCATGGGAATCCATTTCCATGGATTTCATCAATGGTTTTCCTTCCAAGCAATGGAAACATGATCAGATATTGCAAACTGTCTAAGATGGAAATTTTATTCCCTATGGAGATTTTATTCATTAGGATGCCCCTAAAGCTACAGAGCTATTCTTCCAACATGGCTTACCATTTTGGTCCACGAGGAAC
Organism: Pseudotsuga menziesii; assembly: GCA_001517045.1. Taxonomy (NCBI): domain Eukaryota; kingdom Viridiplantae; phylum Streptophyta; class Pinopsida; order Pinales; family Pinaceae; genus Pseudotsuga; species Pseudotsuga menziesii. The sequence goes on along the minus strand of LPNX010435431.1, from coordinate 682,462 downwards.
TAGGACTAAGTCATCAAAATATGAAAAGGAAATCTACATTTTAAGTGCCTTTTCTGCCACATCTGCTGATTTATTTCATAAAATAGGCAAAAAAAAACACCTAAATAACAATATATAAAAAATTAAAAATAAAAGGTTTGTAAATTGACCATGTTCTTCCCAATTAAGTGTTTCAAGCTGAACTCCGCAATTGCCACACTGATATCAAGTTTTAATTTGTAACATGATTGATTGTTAAGTGGCATTCAGATAGGACCTTGTCTTCAAGGCATACTACCTTAATTTACCAGAAGAAATGTGATTCTTTCAACTTTCCACGAGCAAAATTTCTTCATATATGGAGATACAAGGTTAATAAGAATGTTCATCTTATAAAGGAGATCAAACACATCTTAAAGGTTGAACAAAGCAAAACTCACGTTGGAGATTTCAAAACCAACTTTTTTTTAACTAGCTTCCTCATATTATGATGAGATTAGCTTACCCAGATTTAACATTACAGGGGAACCACTAGCATCATTTAATTCAGTCGCCTTCAGCTCACAATCCATAAGTGGGGTATCGATTATGCAAAATTCACCCATGAATGACACTATGCTCATTCCTCCATTAATATTAGGATTTGTTATACTGCTCAGCACTTATTGCTCAGCACTTACTATATATACTGCTCAGCACTTACTATATATAGCCAAATAATAAATATATTCTATGTTACTACAGAGTTCAGATTTAACTTCTTCCATTGGTGGTAATATTCACAGTAGTGTGTTAGAAAATGAGAAGAGAAGATTTAAACATGGAGCTAACCTCTGGTCAGACTGTTCAAGAATAAGAAAGTTGCAGTGAAGAGATGTGTGTGTTGTTAGTTGCAGTGAAGGAAAACAGGTGTGAACGTCATGTTTTATTGGGAACATCATAACAGTATTACAAAGGAACCATTCATAGTGTGGAAGAAAGAAAACTTACACATTTTCTAAAGAACAAAAAAAAAAGTTTCAACCATTTCCAATGAAGGAAGAGGAGCCAAAGAAGGCCTTGTTATTGTAAACATTTTTTTAACACAGTTTGGAAGACTAGAGAATTAGTGGTGCCAAAGAAGGTTGAAAAGAAGTGAACAAGTGAGATGCATGAAGTGGGAAGGCTATTGAGAGAATTCATAAAAACTACCCAGAAAGAGTTGCATGTTAGATTACCACACCAGAGGAGCAATTCACATCATATTGATCTAAATCTAGAATCTAGTTTGCCAAATCAAGCAACACTGTTTGGGTTACATACAAGAGGAAGCAATGAACAGGGAGGTTAAAGAATTGACCACTGAGTGTATAAGCCAATGTGCAATACCATAATTCATCAAACTGAAGAAGGATGTATCATGAAGGATGTGCACAGATTCAAAAGAAAATAACAAGACAACAATCAAGCAAGAGATAACAAAAACAGAACCTGAACTTCCAAAAGTAGATCATGAGAACCAAAAGAATGTAAATCAACATTACAAGAGATTGATGTCCACAAAGGTGACAAAATGTGATGTTGTTGATGTCATGTCCCAATGATGAGTAACAGCCAATGACATGTTAACATCTAACACAGAAAAGTGTTGACAACACAAATTAATCAAATCACAAATGGCATAAAGAAGAATTAGGAGCATGGAAACCAGGTTGGAGGTAGAAGCAGTCAAAATTTCTAACACAATTAATCACACATGACAAATAAGAGACAAGGTTGCGAAGGAAATAACACTATTGTTTAACAATATGATTGATGTTCATCACAATACTAACCTGTACCCATGTTTAGCTCCTCTAAGAAGTTCTTGAATACAGCTATCGAGCTAGTAGACTCTTACATCATCAAAATCTAAGTATAGGCAATAATATAGTTCAAGTCTTCAAGCTATAGCTTATTTATTACTGTTTACTTTTGAACAGACATGTCTTAACTTGCTTTATCTCAGTTGTAAAAATGGAAATAATTTTTGACAAAATTTGACATGTTGATGCTTATATAAATATCTATTGAAGTGCTTAGATAGAAATTGCCTCATAATAATAATTTCAAGCTTAAATATCTATTGAAGTGCTTATATAGAAATTGCCTCATGATAATAATTTCAAGCTCAGTAAAATGTTTTATACATAACAATTAACTGTGCAGATATGCCCAATAACATTGAACCCTATCAATCATTCAAGTGCATTTATTATATCATATAAGACATAAGCAACAACAATGAACAACATTCTATTGAATAACCAGCTCTGAATAGATACTTCTGCAATTTGATATCATAAATAGCTAGGAAGAAGGCCCATAGATCTCTCTTTCAGCACTTCAACAGCTAACATTACCCACTATAACTGTATCATATTATTCCCAACTAAGAAGAAAAAGCCTGAAACGAAATGATGATGACTTTGGATGCAAACAAGCCCTGAATATTTCCATAAACAAGCTTCACACATGCAGATTTATCTTCAGCCCCAAAAACAAGAGTCTAGGGGATTTTTCCACAATGATCTCAGGAGTTGCAATTGAATGTGAGGTCTCTTTTTACAGGCTTTCTTTACAACTCTAGAATAAAATAATAATAGAGTGCTCTAGCGTACCCTAAAAGAAGGAAGGATGCTCCATTCCTAAGTTGTCATTTCAAGATTTGAAGGGGTCAACGGTACCTTTTGTCATCTCCCCTGGGAACAAAAGTGATAGGGGCCGAAGCTTGGACCTCTAGACCACCAGTCCTCTCAACACAGAAGACTCCCAAGGCCAACCCATCTGAACCTGCACCTGTACATGTATCTGGACCACCTGGACTTGGTTGTTAGTTTATGCTTGTGATTTATTATTTTAGTATTTTAATAAATAAGATGATACACATGCACACATTTATTAAATATTAATCTTTAAATAGTTAACATACATTTATGTGCATAGTTGCCTATATGTGATGTGATTCATTATGGTTGTGATAAATGAAGACCAAGACAATGGCGATTGAAGTTTTTTTAGAAGTTTCATATGATATATGATTTTCATATAGTTTCTACATAAACATTTTCCATGCCATTATGGTTACAAACCATCTTTGTAGTCATGGAAATGGGCAGAATGATTTCTATAGAGTTTCTACCCAGTTTTTTCCATGTGATTATAGTTACAAACCATCTCTGTAGTCATGGAATTGGGAAAAGAAATTAAAACCTGATGTTGATTATGGGATTGGTTCATGGTTACAAAACTCTAATTGGTTAACAAGTCAATCATTCTGAAGAGTAAGAGTATGACTTAGACTTTGCAAAAACTCGAAAAATGCTACAAAATTGTTAAAAATACTATCATTTCATTTAGGAAAAACTTGGGAATTTGAAGAGAAAGGTAATGGGAGTTGAGACGACTGCAAATTGCAGTATCTCCTATGTGGGAGATTTCATATTCATGAATTCACTGTATTTTGGATCTTCTTCCTTCCCTTTGAGTGATGGCTTCCACCCTTGGAGAGTTGGCCATAGATGATTTAATCTGATGTGTCCATATCATTAAAAATGTCTTATACTCCAGCTCTCCCCCCAAAAAAGCTTTCTTTGATTTGGCATTTAAGCCCTAAATCAATTACCTTAGGACCAAATAATATCCAAACAGAACAAAACATTGACCCCTTTTCCTAAGAACCACTGTTAAATGGAAATTTGATCTCAGGTTTCCACCCTTCTTAAGTGTGTGCATTGCCTCTTTGACCATTTTTTGGATGTGAGGGTTTAGGGTTTGGTTACTTGGTTTTCTTGTTAAATGGACATATATTCTGGAATTGGCCTTATGGCATTTGCATCCACTAGTCTGTGTGTCCTGGAGTATTGAAAAGAGTAAATACCATTTCCCATTAAAATCTACATGGTCAAGTTCTAATTGAGAAGGACAAGGGCTCTACCAGACAAGCAGAGAACATCTGTCCATCCTGGGTGCTATGCCAGCAACTCCCATTATTGATCTTGCACCGTCCTGGCCTAGCAGCATGTGAAATGGTGATTTGGGAAAATATTAGATCATTAAAGCATGTTACACTAGAAATAGTTGTTTACGCTATTACCAGAGACTGGATTAATTACCTGAGCCGGATTCGCAGTGTCTCCAAAATGATGCTGCTTTCCTAGCTTAAGGCACGTTAAGGAATCCCTTTGAACATCCTTGATGACATTAATGTTATCTCTCATGGGACCCTCATTAGCACTCTGAAAATTGTCATTCCTCCCGAGTCCCACCCAAGCCAACTACCACCATATTTCTCTGACAGAATGGCTATACTCGGAACCCCCAAGAAAATTACCACCATTTGCAAACCCTTCTACAAGCCAACCCTTCAATAATCCAATGCCTTGGCTTTTCACAGAACCCTCAGCCAAAGGATTCTGATGAATCTTGACATCCAGATGAAACTGTGCCTTATGATTGCCTGAAAAACTCCAGTCGTTGATGACTTCAATAAAATTACTAGCAGCCATGAGAAGCTCAGACAGGGGTGAGGACTCATGAACCATGTTCGTCCCACGGAATAACTCCTTCCCATTATTATAACACTCTTCTGAACAAACCCATTCAGCCATGAGTAATCTCTCATACCTATCCCTGGCCGTACTGTAAATCCCTGTGCAACCTTCCTAGTCCCAAGGACTCTTTAAATGCCAATCCTCGGTTGCTTCCATCATTACATAACTTCCTTCTAGTTCCTCTTTTTGGAATCGCTTTCCACGCTCATCGTTATAAGTTTTCAAATCAAACATCTACATGTAAATTTGCAGTTGCAAGGACCTCAAATAACCCACAAAAGGGGCTTGAAAATAGTGGATTTACATGTATGTACTCGATACCATACTTCAGGTCAAGAGTGTCATATTTCTCTAGTTGCTACCTATCACCATTTAGGATCTAAAAGATGCAATCACATTACAACCAATTGAAGGCTACTTTGGATTTTGGACCAGCAGATATTTTAGAGAACTTCTGGTTGTCAGTATTCTCATAGGATCATGTTAAGGACTGTTATTTATGTTATATAAATACATTTGACAAACCAGCAAACTCTTTCTTTTAGGAAGTTTAAATTAACCAGTGAGTTTCTTGAAGAAGTTTCAAATCTTATCTAACAATTTAATGTATCAGAAAATAATTTGCTCTGAACAAGAAGAGATAATTTATGCAAAGAGTCTTCATAAGTATTAAATAAGCTGCTATTTAAAATCATTTCAAATTAAAATTGAAAATTACCTAAATAAGGATTTACAACTGAAATCAGGAGAAATATGGTTAAAAGTAGAATTCAGAGAAGGATTTTGTCAATTGCAATGTTTACAAGCATATACAAATATTAGACACCATATGTATCCCATCAGCTCTAATTGTCTTGAAGATTACGAGATCAACAGGGACAGAGAATCTGAATTTAAATTTTTTTTTGAAACAAATACCACTAAAACCACGGATTAAAAGCACGGGAAAGTCATGGCCAACTGCTAGCAAGGATGGGCTGGGAGTAAATGATGCAGAATCTTCAAACGGGCATGAAGATGATGCTCTCTTTGGAGATCTGTTTTCAGAGGCTAGCAGGCAAGTAGTCATCTCTGATGGACATGAACAGCCCTGCTCTGCAAATGACAGTGTTTCTTACTCCAGTAATATTCCTTTACAAGGAGTTGTTGAAGTTCTTAGTTTTATTAAAGAGTGCATTTTTTCTCCAGATTGGCATTCTTCTATTTACAAAGAAGCCTGTCACCAACTTAATGAAGAACATGTCAGTTCTCTTTTACGAATGCTACAGCCACAGCTTTCAGTTTATGAAAGAATGGAGGGGGTTGGTGTTTTAGATATGTCCTATGAAAAACACTTCCTTGAACATTTTGACAGAGCATGCTTTAACCTGTTACATGAACTTGTTATGAGGCGTGCCTTATCCATCGAACTTGAATAACACCTAGTAAATCAAGTTCTGAAGGTAGAGGATGGGAGGTTTGCTTATACTGATGATGCTCTTGTTCTTTCCCATTTCTAGTGGCCGATGTTATACCAGAAGTACAAGGACAATGAGGTAAGTTGTTATGATGTGTGATCAGACATCACTTGATTAAGCATTTGATAATCATGTTAACAAAGTGGGAATCATTGCCACTTACCATAAAGCTTTTGATGTCATTGGAAAAGAGAAACTAACTGTCACAACATCATTCTTGAGGCCCGCAACAGATTCATGTCAATTTGTACAAGTATTGATGCCAATGAGGATCAACCTTTCTAATTAAAAGCGACTATAATATTTCCAAAGAAATCAATTGCCCATCACTCAAAAGGACTGCACAGGAAACTTGCTGGCAAAGGCACATGGTCCCAAATTCCAATTATTAGGGAATCCACTGTTAACAACTTAACACTGAATCTGCCCTTGGAAGTCTCAAAGTAATACCTTCATTATGGTCCATGAGCACATTCGCGATAAGGCTAGACTTATCCTTAATCCATCTTGATTGCTCAGCATCAACAGTTCGAACTTCATGGACACATCCTCAGGAGATTCCATGGCCATCACCTTTTACCCACGGTTGTTAGATTTCAGATTCCAGGGGATCTAGATAGTGGATACAACTCAGAGATTTGGGTTCCAGAGATCAGTAGTACAAGGTAAGCACTGGTTTGACAGATTTGTGGTAGCTGTTATAGAGAGGTTTTCCATTAACATTTTGATCAGAGAGGACTGATTGTAGGGAGTAACAGCGCAACAACTGATACCTACAGGCAACAAGCACACAACAGAAATAAGGTTGATAGTAGATACTTACAGATGCCATTACACAGTTTGGAGATGAGTAACTACCCAGTACAAGGATGAGAATATCTTGAAACTCTCATTTGACATTTGATGTACCTTCAATTTAGCCCAGTTTGAGATGAAATCGGGGGTTTGAATCATAGCAATTTTTTTCATCTGGTTATTAATTTACACAAAGATCACACAGGTGATTATGGGATAGAGGTGCTGTCACGAATCATAAATGTCATTCTGTGTGTCTAACGCTGTTTCTAGCTTATAGAGGTAATGTGCAGGCAGATTTTGGCCCAGATTTGGCCTGTTTGTGCCCTTAAATCTAGGCATTGGAAACATTCAAAACAGAGTCATGTGTTTACCTTTGCATGCTTGAAACCAAGAATTTGAGACCTTATCACATGGTGAGATGGTGGGGTTTATAATCAATAGAGGAGGGTGCCATCAATCTGATTCATATCACCTATTTTCGTATCTGACTTCTTACTTATGTAACTCGAGAGGGACATTTTTGTCGACTTAATGTAATTTTAGGAAACATGAAAGATTCAATCCTAAATGCCCTGGAGGCTGGTATTCATACAACTAACGGAGTTATCATACCTCTGTAATCTCGGGTGTACTCTTGGGATCAACCTATCGAACTGTTGGGGTTCTGTTATCTAACTTAAAATTTCACTTTGACATGTTTTGCCTCGCATATTCAGTGCAAGCATGATTATAATACTCAACAAAGTCGAATCCTCGATTTCTTTCTTCATTTTGTGGATCCTATTTAACAAATATGAAACCAATTAGTCATGGAAAGTTAGTATGCTATACGATAAAGTTGTAAACAGACCTATCCCTAACATACCATAAACTTGATAATTAAAAATTGTTGATCAATTTTAAGGTGTTATTCTACAGATGCTTATGACAGTACCTTCAATAATTCTACACTCTAAAAGTCCAGGACCATTTTCGGCAATGCTTTTTTCAAGCTGTTCTTTGTACCAGTTTTTGGGTACATTACCAATAAATAGCTGGTGTCTGTCTTGTGATTGTGAGCAGCGCAAAGTTCTTCCCTGAAAATCAATGGCACATTAAATGAATACAAATCAGAGACAAGATTATGCAAGTGAATGGAAAAACTAAATAAATATATTTAACATAAAATTTATTCATTACCTTCCACTCCATATCCTTCAAACCTCTATTTATCATGTTTCTTCTTTGCAGTCAAAATAAGATGGTCCTTCTTCACTCATTCAACCCTCACAATAGCAGGATCATTCATCCAGTTTTTTGAGCATTCAACCAAAGAATTATGATTCTACTGCCCAGCTTCTCCAGATAAATATAATACCTCCTTCCAAACCTCTTTTGTAAAGGGACTGTCCAAACATATATGTTGGATGGTCTCCTCATCTATTCGGTATAAATAATAGAATCCTCGTCCATTATAGGTTCTCTTATAAAAATGATCTCAAGTTAAAACTTTATTAGTCAAAGCTAACCAAAAATAAATCCTAGATTTGATTGGAGCCTTAACTTCCAAAGTGGTTTTGACCACCAACACTCAGTTAGGGCCTTATAAAAAAACATAGCTTTGTGTCGGATATTGACAGAGTATACATTGTTGGGTTCCAAGACTATACCTATAGATTTTTTTCCTACTACTTAAATACTACAGAGTTTTTTCCAGCCATAGCTTAAAGGGAGAATGATCTAGCAAAAACTCGCAGATCCAATGGCTTCAAACTTACCCCAAATCCTCTCCCTCCACCAGCGATTCTGCGACCTGTAGCTGCTATTCTTCTTGCCTATGCACTCTTGGGAAACTGTTTCTAACCAAACCCATACCCACACCCAGGAAAATATCATTGCAGAGGACAAAGAGGCTTCAAACCCTTGCTCCACCTTCGGGCATTGAGCATGCAGGTGATCAACAATTGCAAACTGTGCTTCAAACCCTTGCTCCAAATTCAGGCATTGACATGTCGTCTCCCTTAGTGTTAGTAAAAGGTTAACACGTGCATTTGTATAAATACAAGTGAAGCTTCTCTCTTTAAAATAATATAAAATCCTTTTTTATGATCTTTTATATAATTTATCAAATGTGAAGCGGGATATGAATTAATGTGAAGGTTTGAAGTCTTATCTAAGGTATGTTCATGAAAGATTTTTAGACTAAGTCTCTCTAATGTTAAAGTATAAAATAATATATTATGATAAAGGTTTATTAGGTATATTACTTATTAATGTTATTTTATTATCTTGGTATCTATGAAAGATAGCACCATGTATATTTAAAGGTAAAGAACATATGAATTATAAACTTGCATTTCTAGAATTTGTCATAAATATGCCAAGATTCCCTCCAATCTCTTTTTCACTTCACTTCATGCTTGTGAATGGTTATTTACTATAGATAACTTTGTTTTTTAGTGTATGGGTGTTCCTGGTTGTATTGATATTTATTGTTGTTGAGTAGTAGCAGTTTTTTTATGCAGGTTGTGTACACGTGTATTTATAGAGGTAAGTTATTGTTTTTTTTTTGGTTAAATGGTCTACTTTAAATAATCTTAAGAGCCACATTGGATGGGATGGGTCCTAAAGAAAATATACCTATTTTCTCTCATTCTTGGAGCGAAGGCTCTTTGGAGAATGTTCACGACTAACGGTTTATAGTTTGTGGGATAAACTAATGAAGAATAAATATATGCAAGGAACTTTGGTTGGTTATTGGATTCAATCTAATCCTTCCTTAAAATGTGGTTTCATTATCTATAAATGCATGATCAAGTCTTTCCTACTCTTAGAAAATTGGATTGCTTGGAGAATCGACAATGAGAATCTTGTTCGGATTGGGATTTATCTTGTAGGTAGGTTGTGAAGGTAACTTCAAGCTAACCAAAGATTTATCGAGATTCCTAAGACACTAGGGGTATTTCAATCTCAACGACGTAGCCATTATGGGTTGATCGCATGAGATATATTTGAATATTCCTATCAACATGGTTATTGAATGGAATGATTATATCCACCAACTAGCACACAATGTTGTTCATATCACAATGTGGACCAAAAATTATGATATGGGTCAACTTACTTCCAAACCTCGATATGTTGTGATCTTTCCTATGTTTCAAGAATAAGACCAACATTAGTAGTGGCGAATTGTATGGGATTTTAAAAGCCCCTTGAAGATTAATATTTTTGTTTGGTTAATGTTATCAAATAAAATATTAACATGGGATGATGGAGTGAAGTGGAATTGGCATGGTTCCAAACAATTCATTTTGTGTAAGATGAATGAGGAAACAATTTATCATTTGTCTATTGAGTGTTACTTCTCAAAGCAGGTCTTCCAGGCTATCGCTAGAAATCTAAAATGAATTATTTGGTGGACTCATGCATCCTTTGAACAATGTTTCATGCACTAGATTTCCACTAATCCATATCTATCTTATATTACACTTCATTATTTTGTGCTTTGGGGTGTAAGAAACAAAGGTCTATTTGAATACAAAGTTATGAATGTGCCCATATTGGTAGAAAGAGCCAGACTCTTATTCAAAGAACGTGGTATCAATATCAAGTATTTAGGTGCTAAGGTGTTGAAAGTGCCTAATACAAATAAATATGGAGTGTGGGGGTTCTTTTGTGGGGCATTTAAGGGTAACTTGAGCTCTTATGGTGCAAACACAATCCTTTGTATCAATCAATAGAGCTTTATCAAACCCAAAATTGAAGTAGGAATAAGAACACACTTTTTTGTTGAAGTTATGATGGCAATGACGATGAATATGATGGCAATGATGATGGTGATGATGATGGCAATGATAACTAAGGGTATCTCTTGCTAAAGGTATGTTTTAATGTGTTCAAATTTATGGAGATTCCAAACTGCTTATCGATTGATGTAGTAATCAACATGATATATCCAATATTTTTTGGCTCCCCTCCTTGACAGGATTAAGGCTACAAAACCTGCTTTCCATAATATTACTCTTTCCCATGTTTTGAGAGAATTAAAAAAAAGGTGAACTCCCTATCCAAGGAATACATCATTATGAAATATTGTATTTTGATCACTCAAGAATACATAGATAGCAATATTCTTCCAACTTCATCACATTTCATTATATGATATTTTGTTTGGATAGTTTTATTTATTTTGAAGTTTTGATTGTAAGGACTCATTTCCCATGGGGGGGACTGTTTCGTTATCTATTGGACTCAGCTGGATGCATACCATAATGATGTAATGACCTATTTAGTTATTGGTCTCTTGTCATTGAACAAAAATGGAAATACCTTTAAGGTTCGTCAATGTATATTTTGATTTCCACTTGAAAAATCAAATATATTTTTTTGTCGTGTAAAAAAAGAATAAATTTGTCCACAAAATGAAACTTGTCTAAATCAATCTTTGATTTATTGCAATTCACTACCATCATTTTATAATAATGATATTAATCTAATGTTAATGCCACAACCAATCCCACAAATATGTACATGCCATACACCCCTCCACGTTTAAACCTATAATATTTTAAAAGGAAACATGTGTTTGAAGCATGTACATGCCATACACGTCGGATAAGAGACGGCGCCTTCCATTTCAAATAATTAACCAATCAAGTGTATTTTATTAAATAATTGAGCAAATTATGCGCCGTCTCTTAAGCGATGCTTAGGAGGATAGTTGTCACTTAAGCGAGGCTTATAAGCCTAGCCGTCGCTTAAGCGACGCTTATGCCCACCATTTCAAAAAAAAAAATTATCTTTCTAATTTTTGGTACGGTTAAAAGAAAAAATGTACACGCCGTCGGAAAAAACCGTCGGATTTTGGATCGAAATGTAGTAGTGACTAATGAAAAAGCCGATCACCAGAAGAAAATACCTACCGATGCAAAACTATATAATAATATACAATAGTCAGCCTTGGTTGAAAGTCATGCATATTAATTTTTAAGATAGAGCCCATTTCTAGGCTCCGCCAAGGCTATTCGCTCATAATCCACTAACTCATAAGTCCCCTTTTCTAATACATGTTTAATGATGTAAGGACCATGCCACATGGGGTTAAACTTTCCTGCCCCCAAGGCTTCTTTTAGTTGATCCCACAAAAGGACCAAATATCCCTCACTAAACCTCTTTTAATGGATAGAATTATCACACTGGACCTTAATGTGATGCTTATTCACTTCGAGAGCCACCAAGGCATCTCAACACTGCTCATCAAGTTGCTCTAAGTGGACCAAATTCTCCTCCAATGGGGAAGTGTCTGGTAAGAGCTCTATGTCTAGCTTCAAAGAAGGAATCTTGCACTCAACCGGCAATACCGACTCCACTCCATGTACAAGCTGATATGGAGAAACAATCGTGGTAGTCTTAACAACCATTCTATAAGCCCATAAAGCAGGATATAACATAATGTGTCGATTCGTCTTTCTTTGTGCGATGGTTCGTTGGAGAATGGATTTGAGTGATTTGTTCACTGCTTCAACTTGTCCATTCACTTGAGGGTAGTAAGAGGAGGAATGCTCTTGCTTGTACCCTAACTTTGAGGCCAATTCTTCCATCATACGATTATGAAAGTGCTTGCAATGGTCAATGACAAGCTCCTTCGGAATACCGAACCAAGTAATAATATAGTTGAATATGAAGTGTGTGGTTGTCTCACTGTCGGATTTAATTGTAGGCATAGCCTCAACCCATTTTGTGAAGTAGTCAACAACCACTATGATATGATGATGCCCCCCAGCTGAAGCTGGGTTGAAATCCATGAAATCGAGCCCCCACTTAGTGAAGGGACCAGTGGTGATGATGGGATGTAACGGGGCATGTCGTAAGTGCATATTCCATGCAAACACCTGGTAAGGGTGGTACTTCTTGACCGTATCTACACAAACTTTAAATATCGACAGCCAGAAATAATCTGCTCTTAAGATTTTTTGGGCTGTAGAAATCCTAGATAAATGACCACCACACACCCCTCCATGGCAATCATTCAGCACAAGCTCAACCTCCTCATGAGTTAAACAATGAAGTAAAATGGAATATACCCCATGGTGGTACAAGGTGTTATCCACTATGAGGTAATTCATGGATACGTGACGTAATTGTTGTTGTTCATCCCGTGAGAGGTGAGTAGGGACCTTCAATGTTTGTAAATATATGATAATGTTTTCATACCATGGATCCAAAGTTGAGATTAAGAAGATGTGCTCATCGAAAAATGTATTTTTAGAAACATCTCCTCCTCTTCGCTTGGGAAATCTGATATAAGTTCTGCAAAAATTAACGATTTTTTCGATTTTGCCAAAACAAACTTGAGATCAAATTCTTGCAAGATGAAAATCCATTTATTATACTTTCCCCTGATCATCCTTTGAGTGAGGATGAATTGAAATGGATTTAGATGGGCTACAACCAAGGTTTGGCGAAGGAGAATATAATGTCTCAACCGTTGAACTGCATGTACGGTAGCTAAGGCAAGCTTCTCAACATGGGAATAATAGACCTTCATGTCAATAAGGTTTCAACTCAGGTAGTATATGACATGCTCTTGGAGCTCCTCATCCTCTTGAACCAAAACCATACCAATCATCTCCATGGATGCGGCCACATAAAGTAGAAAGTCACAGCTATAGTCAGGTGGACTAATCACTGGGGCTGATGCTAAGGCTTGTTTAAGCGCATCAAAGGACTCCTAGGCTCACTCATCCCAACAAAAGGTGGTGTCCTTTTTCAAAAGACACATAAAGCCTCTAGTCAAATTGGCAAAGTTGACAACGAGTCTCCGTAAGAAGTTTGCCATGCCCTACAAACATTGAAGATGTCTAATGTTTTTTGGGGGAGACAAGTGAAGTATTGCCTCTACCTTCAAAGGGTTGACTCTTATACCATCCTTCGAGACAATGAACCCTAATAAGTGACTAGACTTCATGCAAAAGATACACTTGTGAGGATTCAACCTGACCAAATAATCAAGGCACCTTTCGAACACTAATCTCAAATGATAGGAATGATGCATTCTCATATGAGAATGAGCAGCAAGGTCATCCAAAAATACCTCAATAATTGATTTGAGATCATGGAAGATCAAGGTCATAGCCCACTGAAAAGTGGCTCTAGCATTCTTAAGGCCAAAAGGCATCTTCTGATATGCAAAGGTTCCCCAAGGACAAATAAAGGTAGTCTTATGTTGGTCCTCATGTTTAATTTGTATCTGATTGTATCCGAAAAAGCTGTCCATAAAGAGAAAAACTTCGCTAACCACACACTCATCCAAAATTTGATCAACAAATGGTGTGGGGAAATTGTATTTAGGACAAGCACGATTCAAGTCACGAAAATCAGTGCATATATGGATCACTCCCTTCTTCTTATCCACCGGAACAAGATTTGAAACCTACTCCGTCAAGGGAATGGGATAGATAAAACTAGCTTTCAACAACTTTTCTATATTTGCCTTAATCATGGGTTCTCTCCTAGGATTCACTACATGCAAGCATTTTCAAACAAGCTTAGCATTGGGATATGTTTTAATCTCATGTTAAGCAATGCAAGGGTCGATACCTGGCATTTCATCGTAAGACCAAGCAAAGATATCATGACATTATTTAAACAACTCAGTGTACCCTTGAATCTCAGCATGGGAACATTCTGCCCCAATATAGACATTCTTAATCTTTCCAGGATCGTGAGAGATATTGATAGAAACGGTAGGAGATATATTTTCCATGTTCCCATGAGCCATCGAACCAGGAGAGCTTAATGGAACCATGGGACTACCAATTCTCTCACTAAGAACCTCCCTAAAGTACTCACTCTCCAAGAGGTCAACCTCAGGAAGAAAATAAGATCTATGATGAAATTCTTCCCAAGTTGGCTCAACCCCTAACATGGACTCAGTAACCACTTCATCTGAAGAAAAGACACTATCAAGGAAATCATGCGCATGAGAAGATTGAACTGCCTATGTAGGCAGCACATACGGGTCCTCCTCCTTCGTCCGCAAAGAGGAAGGACTAGGATCTGTAACACACCCAAGATTAGCTTGATAAGCTACCATAGTTGCAGGCAATGGCACGTCCATCACGATGGGCTCACTTGAATTATTCGGTGTAGGAAGAATCCAAGGATCTTCCATATGGTTCATGCGAAAAGACATCGATCTCACATATGTCGAATCCTCACCAAAACTAGACCCTATCATAAGGATAGGTGTAGGACAACTAAAGCTTCCCATAAGGGATGGATACATTCCAAAACCCACACTCCCAGCTGCCGGCTGAGAGTGCTTTGCAATCGGGATCGAAGCTCCCGAAGATGCGGTAACCGACGAATTCTTGAATGATATTTGATTAATCGTAACTATATTCCCTTTAAATGTAAAGCATACAATGCAAAATATAGAAGAAGCTATGACTTGCATACTGTACATCCAATTCCTACCTAGCAAGAGATTATAGTCAAGGGGCGCATCGACCACCTCAACTTCTATTGCAATGGTCTTCCCTCCCAAATAGACCTTAAGGGAAGGAAAAATCCCATGGGGCCTAAATGATCTCCCATCAAAAGCAGTCAACATGGTACCGAATTTAGACAACTCAAGGGAACCTAAACCCTTCTAACATGATAAAGACATCACAAAAGCAGAAGCACCTTCGTTAATCACAATGCACTTGACAGTCATGTTAACACATTCTACATGAATCAAAAGAGACACATAGTAAGGCAAGCGAGGCTGAAGTCCTGCGGTTTCAAATTTAATCATGGAGGAAGAATTATCATCATTCACACCAAGGGAAAAAAGCAAAGCCTTCCTTTGCGAAGGACAACTCTGAAGTACTTCTAGTGTAGACATCGCACAAGGAGTGTGGCCCAAATCCTCGACAACATAATAGTTATGGGCGGCTCGGGCATTAGGATTGTGCCCTGAATGCTTAAGGACTCCCTTAGGAATTAGAGGTGCAGCTTCAGGTTTATCCATAGGTTTTTCAATATGTAAAGGAGTCCCTGGTGGATCAGGTTCCTTTCTTAGGTTGGGTTGTGATTGTTGTAAAGGAAAGTATCATATGGCTAGGGATTAAGAGGCCATCAACATACTGGGGTTGAAAGAGATATGCACAATGTTCAGGAAGCATATATAGACAAGTTTCAGAGATGAGAAAGGTCCACACCTGACTAACTGAAGGCTGGTCCAATATTTATCTTCAATCCTCTTCTTGCTCCTCTTGCTCCAAGAGACCTACAAAACAAATTATACCTTCCTCAAACCATTATGACCACATATAAAAAAATGATAATCAAATAAACATGAACTAATGATCTAAATAACATCATCATATGATCAGAAACAGAGATTCAATCACACATTGAACAATGATTTCAGAAGAAGAAGGACATCACATTTTTATTAATATTGAAAACAAGTACAAGTATACCTTCTCTTCAAGTTTGGCACCTCACGAAACCTTGGTCCGGTTCTGCTACTTCTCTTCTCCAAGGAACTCAGCCTCCAAGCTCTGCAACACAAGTAGAATGCTTCTAGGGAAAAGGTGTGGGAAAAGAGAGTCCCGATTCCTCCAGCATACCAATGCAAAAATTCAAGTCCCCTCTCATGAACCTTCCTACCTCTATTTATATGGTTAAGGAAGAGTTAGGGGCAAAGACAAAGTGGTTACAACTGAAGGAGTTAGTTGCATAACTACCCAAACTAACCGAAATTCAAAAGGTGTGTTTTTTGACATTTTTAAAAGGCATCCGTGGGTTGCATAACTGGATAGTCGCGTATGCAAAAAGTATATGTGAATTTCTAGTATAGAAAGTCGCAGATATGAGCAAATTTTTACATCTGCGGGTACAAAAGAGAGAAACTCATGTATCGTCCACAGGTTTTCCTCAAGGCAAGTCGCGGATAGGAAAAAAACTCATTTGAAAGGTATTTTTGGGCATTTTCAGACTTTGGTGTCTTCTGAAAAGTTTTAGCTAACAAAAATATATTTCCAATGGTGTAGAGATGAGGTCAAACAGAGTTACAAAACTTAAGATATGGGTCCTCCAAAATAGGTGTTTTTTCAGTGACTTTGAATGACTTTCATGAAGTGCCATCATGGAAGTGTCGACATGCGACAGAATCATGGGAAAGTGGTCACAGGTAGAGATGTGTCATTTTTAACTATAACAAATTCCCCCTAATGTGTGAGGTTAGAGGGGAAGACGATAGCCAAAATACATTATAAAGTAAACAACTTAGTATGGAGAGAGCAGAGAATCCAAGATCGAAAGGCTCGAACAAAGGTACCTGAAAGAGAGATAAATGTCAGAAAACTGATCTCCAGGACATACAAATCCATATACAAAACATCGCCATAAATATACAGGCGGATCCAACATATGTATCATGATGAAACTATCATGCTCGCTCAATATGCAAAAAGGCGCCATATCAAATCTAAGGGAGTCATGGACACAAATGAACAAGGTGGATCCATACTCGACAATCGATCATAGCCACAAAAATACAAGGTGGATCTATGTCTTAGCAAAATGTCAAATAAAATGTAACAAGGTCTTATGCAACTCGGGAAATAGCAAAAAATGACAATGCTACTGTCAGCCCAAGGTCTTCAATCCAAACCGCCCAAAAAAGGTACGAATCCTAACCATGTGAATAAAGGAGTTGAAGTCGAACATGGAGGAAACCATTTGATTACCGGTCAATAATGAGAACCATTAACAAACGTGAGGGAAACCACCATTAATGAAAATGGTTTCGAAGGTACCTAGTACATTATAACAAGTGTGATTACAAGGACTTGGAGTCGAACACTTGAAGAATCAATTGAGTATGAGAAATTAAGGTATTCTCACTACCCAATAGCGAGGGAAATTGCCACTGATGACTACAATCCCCAAGGTACTGTCATAAAACTCTAAATATCATCCCCAGAGGAAGATGTGTTGCAGTTGATAGGAAGAGATCCATTGGAAGGAAGGCATTAAGGCATCCTTCATCATCCAACACAAGGTAAATCAAAGACTAATTGGATCTGGAATTGGTATTGAATTTCATGACAAGGAACGTTGAAGACATGATGTAATGAAATGATACCAGGGAATGGCCGACACAAAAGGTCAAGGCAGCTATAGAATGGTCGACAAAGGTTTAATCCTTGAACAGTGAGCATGACACAAAAGTCACTTAGGCATCTTTTGACACAAAAAGGGCCAACGAAACAAATCTGCAATGTAGGAGACATTAAAA
The DNA here is from genome assembly GCA_001517045.1 of Pseudotsuga menziesii. Classification (NCBI taxonomy): domain Eukaryota; kingdom Viridiplantae; phylum Streptophyta; class Pinopsida; order Pinales; family Pinaceae; genus Pseudotsuga; species Pseudotsuga menziesii. The sequence continues at coordinate 664,382 of LPNX010435431.1, read as the reverse complement.
GATTCCCCATATAATTGGAAAAGAGACCAAATGGAGGAGTAAGAAAACTCTAAATCAGGATAAGGTCAAAATACTAGGACCCAACTGTTGATAGACTCAAAACTGATGCTTTGTTCAAGGAAACAAGACTTGTTGCCATGATGTAAAAAACATATGAATGAACTTCCCTTCCCCTCTTTCTTGTAAAGGTTTAACGAGTCCAAGAAAGCAAACTCAGGACCATATTCATTTTTGGCAAGATCGAAGAAAAAAAAGAAGAATGCTTGATAAAGCACTGATTCTTGGATTTTAGGAGCCCGAACTAGTACATGCTCGGCGATGTTTTCATAGTTTAGAGAGTCTGAAAACTCCAAAGAAGACTCCAGGGGGGTCCTTTTTCATACAATTTAGTCTCCTGAGGCCGAAAAGGTATAAAACATACCAAAGAAGAACTCTCTTAACTTCGAAAGAAGAAAAGGAGCACCTTTTTCGTAATTAGTCCGGAAGGTCCGAAAAAGGTTAAATTACCACCTACCCAATGCTCCTTCAAAAGCACCATATAGCCTGAGTTTTACGAGTGTGAAGGAAGGCAAGATCACTAGGAAGGATCCATTTAATTACGATAAATGGGGATTACAACAATAAACTTGATGCTTTGTTCTTTAAGGTTTAACGAGCATGACAAAGACATAAAGTACACTCGAAATCTTTTTCATGTTTTGGTCCAGAGCATGAAAAAGAGAAAACTAAGCTCATATCGAGGGTTCCTTTTCCGTAAGTTTAGTCCCTCATGTCTGGAAAAGAGATAAACCAATGCTTGAGAATACGCTTCTCAATTCAAATAGAAAAGAGAGGGATCCTTTCTTGTATTATTCCACATGGTCTAAGAAAGTGATAACCTACCACCAATGTGGATGCCCATTCACATATTCTTAACGAGCCTGAATGGACAAGTTTACTCGGCAGTCAAGTCTATTTTGAGGAGTCAGACTTGGGCCTAAATAAACTCAATATCTTTCCCTTGAAGTTTTAACGAGTCTGGAAAAGTCAACTCACGGCATCCTTATTGTTTTTAGCGAGCTCGAAGGAGAGAAAAAATAATTCTCTAAATGTGAGGAGACAAGTGTCATAGGCAGGAGAAACTAGTTTCAAGCGCAAGGAACAAACCTATGCATAATGCAAGGAAAGTGAGCAAGATAATGACACTTGGGAAATGTCTCCTCAAGGTAAAGGGTGTCAAGTTGCCAAGGAAAAATGATACAAGTCTTAGAGATGATGAGAACAAATATGAGGGCTTATACAATGAGCTAAAAGCGTGGAAGCCGGCATCAGGCTCATAAGCACGAGCAGGTCACATGCAAATGCAGTTACAACTTGAAACACAAGGTGAGGCCAGTAAACAGTTGTGAATCCAACTAATAATCCTGTCTCCAAGAAACAACAACATTAGGATCATATTCAGAAGAAAAGATCCGATGCGGGTCACTTTGGAAGAAACACATGTGACTTTGCTATCTTCTATAAAAGGTAAAGTCCAGGCAGAATCGACCGAAGAAGATTATACAGAACCAAGGTTCGAGGGTTTATAATCAATAATATCATCCTCAGAAGGAGAGAAAAAATCAACAAGGGATATAGTGTCTGTAGGAACAAACTCAATATCACAGGAGTTGAAAAATTCATAAGAAAAATCAAACTCGTCAGGATCACTGACTTGCTGTTCAAAGGAAGAGTCAAAAGACTCAACAATACCAACATAAGAAGAAAGGTTAGGCTTATTAGGAAAATCAGGGTTAGACTTATTCACAACTGAACCAACATCTAAAAGAAGGTCAGACTGTATCAAATACTCTAGGAAAACTTCATCCGAAGGAAGGAGATCATCTGAGATAGGACACATGTCTAAACTTTCAAATGGATCGACAGAGTGGAGAGAAGGCTCTACAGTCTGTATAGGATGAATCACTTGGTCAACTGCTGGGACCAAGTCCTGAGAAGGTAAGCATGAAAACAGAGGCTGCTTCTCAGTAGCAATTGAACACAAAGGACAAGAGGCCACATAGTTCACCTGTGGCAGGGTAGTGTCTGTAGAAACACTGGGAACCAATAAAGGAAAGACTTGGCCTCTAGTTGGGTCAGGATATGGATCAAGAAAATCCAACTGATCGATAGTGACAATTTATTTTCCATGATTAAATTACATCACACAAAAAAATGTTGACACCACAACTTGCATGGCATAGACATAATCACATCCAAGGAGCATATTAAAGTCCAAGGGGTATTCTATCACCATGAAGTCAACTAAGACGGTCTTCCCAGCCAAGGTAACAAGTGTTTGAGCAAGAATTTCCAATGTTACACAAGTTATTCTATCAAATGCCAGTAACTGACTAGCAGTTGACACAAGACTGGGAGATCCCATACCTTGCCAAGCACAAGCAGACAAAATACTAACCAAGGCTCCTTCATCAACAATACAATGAGAAATCGTGTATTGTTCAACTTTTACCTTTATCTGGAAAGGTGCATCAGAAGGAAGGCGCGGCTCAACTAGGCTATCCCAATCAAAGGAAGCAATCCGAGAGCTTGGTGGGGGTTGATCCGAAGTGAGTTCAGTGCCCCCTTGTTCAGTAAGTTTTGAACTGGAAGTGAAGAAAATGTGACTAGTAGACACTTCACTCTCCAAAGGAAGAGCGGGATTGATCGATAATGGAATCGATTCAACCGCTTCATAAAATTCACTCTCCGAAGGGAGAGTGGGATTGACCAATAATGACATTGGTTTAATCACATTAGGATCACTCTCCGAAAGAAGAGTGGGATCGACCAAATCTGAGATTGGTTCGACCACTTGATCACCCAAAGGTTGAGTAGGTTGTTGAGAAACTATAGGTTGTTCAGGAGAAGGAAATTCTTGAGTCTCAGACCACACTCTTCGCACCTTTGCAATAGCAGGGCATTGGTGAGTAAGATGATCTCCCTCGCATAGCTTACAAGGGAAATTAAGTTTGCACTTCTAATGACCAGTATTCTCAATGGTGTCAACATGACTAGTAGTGGCTGAATGTTTGCTCTCAACATGACCTGCATAGGATGAGAGTTTGCTCCCAGCATGAACTACAGAGGCTGGGTAACTAAGTCCAACCTGACTAAGAGAGGCTAGTTGTTGAGAGACTTCAGAATGTTCAAAAACGGGATGACCATGAAACCAAACTTTTTTCACCTCCACAATAGAAGGGCATTTATAAGTAATTTGGTATCCCTCACAAAGCTTACAAGGAAACTTGGGCTTGTGTTTTGAACATATAGTCTTTTCAACAGTGTCAACATGACTCGTAGTAGCTGATGGATTATCTTCCACATGAACAATAGAGGTTGAGAGACTTCCCCCAGCATGACTTACAGAGGTTGAGAGACTGGATCCAACATGACCTACAGAGGTTGGAAGGGCACCACCAACATGAAAAACAGAGGCTGAATGGTTAGGATCAACATGCTTTGCAACAATTGAGTGTGTCCCCCTAGCATGAACCATAGAGGCTCGGTGGATGGATCCAACATGAGCAACAGAGGTTGGATAGGGAGGTTCAACTTGAACAATAGAGGTTGAATGGGTGCCCTCAGCATGGACTGTAGAGGCTGAGTGACTGGATCCGACGTGACATGGAAAGGTTGGAAGGATCCCACCAGCATGATCAATAGAGGCTGGATGGTGAAGATCAACTTGACTTGCAGAGATTGAGTGCTTAGATCTAACATGACCTACAGAGGTTGGATAGTTTCCCCCAGCATGAACTATAGAGGCTGGGTGGTGAGGTTCAACTTGACCTGCAAAGGATGAATGGGTGCCCCCTTGCTTATGTGCCTTCTTCCTTTTCCTCCGTCTTTTACTCCTTTTAGATTGTCGGTTACTAGTATCGGTACTTTCACCGCATGAGGTAGAAGGAGGAGGAGAATCAACTATAGATGAAGGGGAAATAGTGTTTTGATGCCCTTGATATAAGGAGCTTACTTGAGAAGCATCAGGAGCATTCAGGACAGTTGGAGTGGAAAACAACCACACCGGTAGACCTAGGGTGAATCCAAGTAGATTCAGGGTGGCCATCAAGGGAACACCAACATTCCCCATGAGAGGAATAGTACAAGGAGTTCCCAGCATGGGGATCTCTTGGTTGGTGTTCAAAGGGGTGTTAGCCATAGTTTCAAACTAGGAGACAAAGTCTGAGGTTAATAGGAAACCAAAATTACAAAGCACACACCTAAAGGAACACTAAGTACAGACAAACCACATAGCACTCACTAAAAATTCCTAAAGCCAGACAGACAAATAGGTATAAGATATACTTTCCAAAAGAAAGCTGATAGATAGTTACTTGGTGTCCCTATAGATGTTCTTAGGCACAAGCGGAGGAATCACCCACTGCCCTCCCAAACTTTCTACTGGGGTTACCTTCCAAGTCCATCCAAGGTCAACCAGAAATGGCCTTTCAGTGTACATGTGTATGAACCCTAGATGTCAAAGAGAATAAAGGCTACCTTAACTATATTAACAGTCTAAGGGGACAGTCATCAGCCTGATTCATATGCATGGGTAGGGTAGCTGAGCCCGAAACCCTGTCTAAGGCAGAATCCCCAGATGCGTAAAAACCTTGGTCTATGCTTTGACAAGGAATAGAAGGGTTATCTCCTCAGTCCAAGTCTCCATGTGGCCTCGTGCTTAACTCCTTATTGAGAGGAGCTTCCCAGATACAATCAATGTAGAAAAGGATTTACCTAGTGATTGGCCAACTACGTCTGAAATTTAAACACTTGTGGAGAGTTGAAACTCCCTAATCCACAAGTCTAGCCTGAGCTAGTTGGTGTATGACCCTATAAAATAAAACTTACTAATAATTTTTAAATTATATCGTTTATTTTAAGAGCTGTTTTTAGTCAGAGGGTAAATGACATGAAACTTATGTGGTGTTTTGACTCAAAGTTGAAACAAAATGACTAAGCAAAGAGAAATGAAATGCAAAAAGCAAAAACTATTCTCTTTATTTCTCAAATAGAAACTTGAAAACCACAAAAGAACAAATTCTTTTTTATATATATTTTTTCAAAAACAATGATATGCTATGCAATCTAGACTAAAAACCTAATCTACATGCATATAAAGCAAACATTTGTTTTTGTCTTTTTCTTTTATAAATGCAAAAGAAAAACAACCTATCAACTAATGCAAAGAAGTGCTGAAAGCAAAGAAAATAGACAACTACTCTACACCCCACAAACAAACCCTAGGTTTCCCTAAAGTTAGATATCAACCTCACTTGAAAAGAAGGCTTACAAAGGTAAACAAGGCAACAAATTTGGAACGAAGAGACTGAGCAATAAGACTGACATAAACAAAGGCCAACAAGTCCCAAGTATCAATCTAAACCTACAAACAAAGGCTGCTCAGTACCTTGTCCAACAAGGTCAAACCAAAGAAGGAGGTAGGGGGGGGAAGTAGCAAAAACAAGCATAGGTTCTTTTTAATTTTCTTTTATAAATGCAAAATAAAAACTACCTACAAATCAAAGTATGCAGATAATAAGAACAAAGCAAAAGGAACTTTGCTATACAACCACCAAACAAACTCTAGAATGCCCTAAAGTCAGTATAAACCCTACTTGGAAGGAAGGCTTGCATAAAAGACAAGTGAACTATTTTGGCATGGTGAAGTTAACCAAAAAAAGAAGAAGTAAACCAACACCAACAAGCTTTTGAACTCAAACAAAGATCACTAACAGAGGATGACCAAAAACATAAGCCAAAAATCATACCAAGCAAAGGAGGTGGGGGAAGGAGCAAAGAGAAAACCCTAATGCTATAAAAAGGATTACCACATAGAAAGAGAACAACCAAAAAGGGATGACACTAATTCCCTAGAGTCATGCACCTGTAGAGGACCCTAAAACACCTACCCAACAGCCCACAAACAAAAGAAAAATCACAAAAATGAGAAAAAACACTGTTTTAGGGGCATCCGCGGGTTGCACTACTGGCAGGTCGTGTATCATACGCGGGTTGCTAATACAACAAGTCGTGTATATAAGCATCTGTGAGTTGTATAACTCACAATTCATGTATCATACGCGGGTTGCTAGTATAGGCAATCGTGGATACAAAACCAGAAACGCGACTAATCAATTCTGCAAGTCGCGGATGGGTGGAAAAACTCCCCAAAAAGGTAAAAAACTACCTTAGGAAGGCAGGGGAGGTGTGCAATCAGAATTATAAAGTGTTCCTAAGTGGAAAGAAGGAACTAAAACAATGCAAAAGGCTGAAAGAAATCAAGAGAAACCCAAAACAGACAAGGCTCTCCCCAGTGGAGTCGCCAGTTCTATTGTAAAGACAAGTATCCTATGGCTAGGGTTTAAGAGGACATCAACATACTGGGGTTGAAAGAGAGATGCACAATGTTCAGCAAGCATATATAAGAAAGTTTCATAGATGAGAAATGTCCACACCTGACTAACTGAAGGCTGGACCAAGCTTTCTCTTCAATCCTCTTCTTGCTCCTCTCGCTCCAAGAGACCTGCAAAATGAATTATACCTTCCTCAAACCATTATGGCCACATATAAAACAATGATAATCAATTAAACATGAACTAATGATCTGAATAACATCATCATATGATCAGAAACAGATATTCAATCACAAATTGAACAATGATTTGGGAAGAAGAAGGACATCACATCTTTATTAATCTTGAAAACAAGTACAAGTATACCTTCTCTTCAAGTTTGGCACCTCATGAAACCTTGATCTAGTTCTACTGCTTCTCTTCTCCAAGGAACTCAGCCTCCAAGCTCTGCAACACAAGGAGAATGCTTCTAGGGAAAAGGTGTGGGCAAAGAGAGTCCCGATTCCTCCAACATAACAATGCAGAAATTCAAGTCCCCTCTCATGAACCTCCCTAGCTCTATTTATATGGTTAAGGAAGAGTTAGGGGCGAAGACAAAGTGGTTACAACTGAAGAAGTCAGTTGCATAACTTCCCAAACTAACCGAAATTCAAAAGGTGTGTTTTTTGGCATTTTTAAAAGGCATCCACGGGTTGCATAACTGAACAGTCACATATACAAAAAGTATATGTGGGTTGCTAGTACAGCAAGTCATGGATATGAGCAACTTTTTACATCCGCGGGTACAAAAGAGAGCAACTCGCATATCATCCGTAGGTTTGCCTTAAGGAAAGTCATGGATAGGAAACAAACTCATTTCAAAGGTATTTATAGGCATTTTCAGAGTTTGGTATATTCTAGAAAGTTTTAGCTAACAGAAATATATTTCCAATGGTGTAGAGATGAGGTCAAATAGAGTTATAGAACTTAAGATATGGGTCCTCCAAGATATGTGTTTTTTCAGTGACTTTAAATGACTTTCATGAAGTGCCGTCATGGAAGTGTCGACATGCGACGGAATCATGGGAAAGTTGTCACAGGTAGAGATGTGTCATTTTGAGCTATAACAGTGATGAACCATAGTCCTTTGCATAGGTCACAACCTTCGTAGCACGCACCATGTTAATGCAACCATGACCACTAGCCTCCGACGGATCTTGATCACCACCAGACTGATCATGGGTCCTTGATTTCATGTTTTGAGTGTGAGGTAAAGGGTTGGTCAGCATATCTGGGCCTTGCGCTAATAATATCAAGGATTCATTGATACAAGGGCACAATTAAGTGAGGTGATCATCCTTACATAACTTGCAAGGAAATTTAACCTTACATTTAGATTGCTTGTCTCCCCCAACATTTCAGGAATTCTTTTCATTAGTATTAGCATTTTCATTCCTATTCCCACCCTTACAATTGTGCTTACCCTTCTTTCTATTTCTTTCAGGTTACTGGTTACCCTTCTGGTCCGACGATTGCACCGAAAGCACACTTGCCGTTTGGGTGGGTTGAGACGAAGCCATGGCTTGTCCTGAAGTAGATTGGTTGATTGACAATTGACTAACCCGTTACACAACCGAATCCACATGCTTTACACTTTCACAACCAACAATTCCATCAGCATGTGGTCCAGGTTTAACTTTGGGGTCAAAACTAGAACATGGATCATTGAGAATGATCTCATATAACAAACAAGATTGAGCATAAATCAAGTCCAATTCCTGTGCCCTAATAATGGCTTTTTTCTCATTTTGAACTCCGTATTATTCTTGCACATTGATCTAGGAACAAAGCATCAATCTCATCAAAGAATAATCAACAAATAACTCATGAAATGATGTTAATCGGAACCAGAATGGTTTCCTCTCTGTATATTCAATAAACAATGAATAGTTACAATAACAATGTCAAGCAATGCTTGAATCAATGAGGAATTCGAATACCTAAGGAGGTCATTCGAATTCAATGAGTGAGTCTAGCTTAAATAACTATAAGCCATTGGTTCACACTCAGTTAACCACTTGACCAAAACCCTAATTGACTCACAAAACCCTAACTAAAGTCGGAGTGCAATAAATGACTGAATCTCAACTGAAGGAGATAAAACACATGTCATAGCAATCCAACCATCAAGTTCTAGTGCTCCATGACTTCAATGAACCTCGATGAGGTTAACTGAAGTTAAACTGGTCTTCAAAAGTTGGTGGAGGCATCATGTTGACTCCAGATCATTAAATAATAATAAATAATTATTAAATAATCATTAAATAATATATTTAATGAGAGGAGGCACCTTAACTGACTGGTTGAACTAATTGTAACCATCAGTTAGCAATTAGGTGCATTAATATCAGTCAGATCACCCCTGGAGTGCTCCAGTTAGCCTCATTGACTGTAGGAGAAGGCTAAGTTAGCCTCCTTGATTGTAGGTAGGTGTGGGTGTGACTGGATGATGTCAATTAATGCTCCATTGATGTCAATTAATGTCAATTATACTTAGGATAGTGGTTTAACTAGGCCAATTTGACCAAAAGGAGTGTGTATGGTGGTAAATGTCTCCAACACTCTGGATGTAGAAACATCCTTCGCTATATAAGGCAATAATGACTTAAGGAACCACTTGAGGAGAAACTCCAGCAGCATGAATGCTTTAATCAACCTCTTCAGTCTACGCCACTCTTGGATATGGTCCGAGATATGCGTGGCTTTATCTTGCCAAAATTTCAACAAGAGTTCCGTACCAATGTCATAACGCACTGGTAGTTGGAAGTGGTTGAGAAAAGTCATCTCTAGGTCATCAAACAAAGTGAATGCCCCCCTAAGTAATTCTATATACCATTTCATGGCAGGCCCTGTAAGGGTGCATTGAAACAACCTTAAACGGATCAAATCTTCATGTAAGGAATTTGAAGAGCACCATAGGTGAAATGTAGTAACATGTTCACTTGGATCCTCTCCAAATTTTCCCTCGAACATTGGTATGTCTGATGGAATATTATTAGGGACAGTCGGCTAAGCCAGGTCATGAGATACAGGATCGTTCGTCAGTCTTGACGAGTCAGGAAGATTTAGTGTTGCGAGGAAAGAGAGCCTAGGATGAGAAGGTCGATGCACCACTCCCTGATAGTTTTGGTTCACATAGGTCTGATTACTGTAACCACCATGGCCTTGGCGAAAGTTCCCTCTTCCCGTTTGACCTGTGTAGGGTGGCATGGAAGCACCATAGTGTGGTGTACCTTGACTATGTGAGGCTACAAATCCATAATTAGGAGAGTAAGCAAGTTGTTGATACCCGTACCCATAAGGTGAATAACCATGTCCATACTGCATCCCATAATAAGGTCCATAAGACATCCCATGAGATGTCCCATGAGACACTCTGTAAGTAGGAATGTAGGTTCTAGAAGTAATGACATGACCTCAAGAAGTAGGGATATGACCCCCCAAAACAACAGGAGGCAGTTGAACTTGAGACACAACTATGCGAGTAGCAGCAGTATGGACATGAATCGTAGCGAAATTCCAACCTGAAGGACCACCTGAATGAGGTGGAGGAATGACATTGGAAGAACAAGCAACTGAGGATGAAGAGACTTGTGAAATTATGTACGTGGTGTTCCCTATAGTCACTCATCTTGGATCTGGTATCCTAATAAGATCACTGACCCTAATTCTAGGAGGAATATGTGATGTAGCTTCCACCACCGAGATGGAAGGTGCAATATGACTCATGCTCCCAAACCTCTTCGCATTGTAAGGAATAGGAGTTCCCCTAGGTGTAGTGTTAGGCTCAAACTTCGACTCAACATGAAATGCCAAATCATGTGTGGGAATACCAGACATACCATAACTACCATAACTAGTGCTCGCGGGTTCATAATGAGTCTCATCATCCGGCATTCCATATCGGTGATGTGTGAATGGTGGATCATAGCTAGAGTAAGTAGGTCTATCATGGAAAGTACCTATATCAGAAATTACAGGACCTAACTCAGAAATTACAGGCATATCAGGTGAAGGATCATAGGTAGGAGTAAACTCCCTGTCATCCACCTGAAGTGGAGAAGAAATCTTAGGAATACCATCTTCCTGATCTCCCATCATGTGTGAATCAATGTGCGAAGTAGTCTGCCTAGACCGTCTGTTTCTCTCTCCCAAAGGAGGAGGAGAGGTAGTAGGTAGAAGTCTTGCTAAACGACAAGAACGGCGAGGAGCCGCACCTGAATCCACAATGACTCAAAAAAATGTATAAGGCTCTCTAATTACGCAAACCCTAAGCAAGCTAACGTGCACATAGCATACACTAATAAAATCTAAAGCCAAACACAAGAAATCAAGGGTAGGATAAGTGAGCTCCTGAATGAAGCGGGTATGCCCCACCTAAGAGAGGCTTGAGACTCCCATACACAACAAGCGAAGGTATGTAACCAATTATTGTGGCCCCCATATTCAACGCGTAAAGCAACTATGCTGTCTAACCCCAACCTGGCTGGGACACCTATAGAATAACCCGTGCAAAGTACCCCCTCGATATCCTAGGTAAGGAAACTAAGGTCACCTCAATATAATCAATGCTCAGGCGAACAGTCCTAGGCAAGATTGACCGTATAGGAAGGGTAGCAAAGCCTGAAACTCTCGAAAGAGCCCCTAGATATGAATACAATCCTAGATATATCTCCAGTGCTACTCAGTTATGACTATGGGTCATCCCAATCAATAACCACTCACACTGCCTTGTGCCTAACTCCCTTTTGAGAGGAGGGTCCTGAGAAACACCAATTATACCAAGGAATTTCACACTCTCACCTGGACAGACACATACATGTTGTTGTTTAGTAGTCTTGGAGAATTTACTGACAATGAACTATTCCAAGACCTAAAAACCTAATCTTGTTGATGTACCCTATCAAAGAAAATAGTGTAATCCATTTAATTAAGAGTTGATTTTATTTGGCTTTATTACTCAAAAGAGGTAGATGGTCATGCAAGTAATGGTGTTATGACGCAACATAAAGCAAAATGCACACATAACAATCAATGCAAATGCATTGTGCCCAATGAAAACAGGGTATGCTACTACATGAAATGCAAAATTTTTCTTCAAATGATAAGTGCAATCGTTCCTATATGAAGTGCTGACTAATACTTCAAAGGAAAAATTAGTGCAAGTACCATGCAAAATGCAAAAATGCAATACATAATGATGCAAATAAGCAAATATTTCTGGATTTTTTGAAACAAAAATGAGATACTAAAGCAAAAGAATGATTCTACTACCCCCAGACTCGAGAAGCACACTCAAAGAGCACTCACACAAAGTACTAAGGTAAAATAAATCTAATGCACTAATCCCAAAACAAAAAATTGAAAATGCAATGATAAGAATATTCTTAAAAAGGAAATTTACCCTGAAAAAAAATGTCTCTGGTCAGAAACAGAGGTGTATACAAACTCTAGCAGTGTCAAAGGAGACTCAGCAATTATCAAAATTCACCCAGCAACAATCAATCTTCCTCTAGAAGGAAAAACTAAGGGCATACATGATTGTTCGTAGTAAAACCGCGTATGTACTCGGATATATCAGTGAAAACCGTGTATATGTGTGACTGTGAGTTAGAAACTTGCGTACAGGAAGAAAAGTTCATAAAAAAAAGGAAAAAAGACAAGTTGGGACAAACTTCACACTAATCAGACACTACCAGGCATACATGCCCCAAGACCTGACACAAAAATAGAGATATAATAGCAATTCAAAGTCATTGAATGCCGATAAAAAACCCCCAAAGGACAACTACTAGGAACTCCTCAGCGGAGTCGCCAATTCTGTTACGAAGAGAAATTCCTATGGCTTGAGGTACCATAACAGACAACTTGACTCCAGAAATCAATCCTTTCCAATATGTAAGAGAAATCAAATATCTAACACTAAAGGATCAAAACTCATACCTTATTCTGGACAGTTGAAGTAGATCCCTGTTGAGCTTTCCAACTCCAGCTTGAAATGATAAATTGCTTACTCAACAATCAGTTAAAAAGACAAGCATGCTATATATATTGGTGTTATATCTACTCTAGCATATATAATCAACAACGTATAAGCATTTGAAATCATCCATGGATAAATTATTCATTCAAACATACATTATGGGAGAGGAAAATGTATTTCTATTAATATAAAATTAGAGATTACAATGAATACAACCTTTGTCGGCACGTCTACAAATCGGAGAAACTAAATCCCCCACTTGGGCCTCCACCACCTCAATCCTCCATCTCTCAATAGCAAGATCACAAGCAAAAGGCAAGCTTGGGAAGAAAACCAAAGTGTTCCAAGGGACAAAGGGATGCAGACTCAAGCATAAGTTCCGCCAACAATGGACTATAGTTTCTTTGCTCTCAATTCTCACATATTCTTCAATGTATCCAAAGGGTTCCTTATATAGCTCTTCAATGGGGCAATGAAGGATTGAATCTGAGCGATCTCAAGGCATATGAAAGGCTAGGAGACAAGTGAGTCGGATCCATGTCAAGGAAAACTCCAAAAGAATTTGGCCTTTTGCACACATCTTGATGTACGTGGTTTTAGGGGTCAAACCCATGTATATATGCATAAAGGGTTTAAAATTCACATATGGCAATTTAAGTATGTTTTTAGAGATGATCTTGGAAACATCAAAAGTATAAAAAAGGTCCATGGGGTCCAAAGAGTCTACAGAGGGACAAGGAAAGGCCATACAAGTGTGATTTACTAGCTGTGGTAAAATTAGCTATAACACACACTATGAACCTTCGATTGATGTTAGAAAGATGTTGACAGGTGTGTAGTTCTTACTCCATTTGGGATTTTGTTGGGAGATATCGTATGCAAGGAAGGTATGTTGGTCGATCTCACCAAGATTTTATTAATGGTCGATATACCAGCACCAATGACAGTAAAACAAATAAGGGTGAATCTAGATCATATAGGATATTACCATAAGTTTATGAGGGGATACACGATGATCATAATGCCAATGGAGAAACTATTGAAGAAGGATGCTAAGCTTGAATGGAAGGATGAATGTCAAATAAATCTTGATACTCTGAATTGAGAAATGGTCACAACAACAATATTAGTTTTTCCCAATTGGATGAAGGAGTTCCCATGTAAATGCTTCATTAATCGCATTAGCAGTAGTTTTGGATCAATAAGGGGAATGAGCGATCGATCACCCCATCGTATTTTCAAGTCTGAATTTGTCTACTTTGGAAAGAAACTATACAATGATAGAGAAAGAAGGCTTGGTGATGTTATATGCACTTCAAAAATTCTTCCTTTACCTATTTGTAGGACATTTCAAAATGTTCACAGACCACTCAACACTAAAGTGCCTTGTTAACAAGCCTATGTTCGGGGGAAAGATTTAACAATGGTTATTGTTGTTCCAAGAGTTCGATTTCAAGATCATTATGAAGCTAGGGTGTTTGAACGTAGGACGTGACCATTTGTCAAGGATAGAGACAGGAGAGTATCCAAGTAGAATTGAAGATGGCTTACCTGATGTGCAGTTGTTTAGAGTCGAGATGGTGGATGACCATTATGAGAAAATTGTCCAATTTTTTATGATAGGAAAAGAACCAGAGGAATTCACCACAAGTCAGAAGAATAAAATGGTTGTCAGAGATGCGAATTTTCTTCTTATCGCAGGAAAAATATACAAAATGGGGCCAAATGAAATTCTATGTCGATATCTTATGTTGCATGATAAAAAACGATTATTGGCAGAGGCGCATGATGAAATTACTGGAGGAAATTATGGAGTTCATGCAACTGCTTGCAAGATAATTTGAGCTATATTATGGTGGCCAACATTGCATAGATATGCCACATATTATGCTAAAAGTTACAACATCTATCAAAGGATGGGGAAGTTGTCACAAAGGGATGAGATGCTGCTATTACTTGAGATAATGCTACAACAATTTGATAAATGGGTTGTGATTTTGTGGGGTCAATAAATCCTCCAAGGAAATGGACGGTTGCATGATATATCATCACTGTGACATACTACTTGACACAATGGGAAGAGGAAACACCAGTGCAGGATTGTACAACTACAACAAGAACTAGATTCTAATTCGACAATGTGGTTACTCGATTTAGTTGTCTTTAGATATTGATGAGTAACCAATTTAGCCACTTTATTAATCAAATGATTAGTGCAATGATTGAGGAATTTTAGATACAACATAAGAAGAGTAATCCATATCACCCATAAGCAAATGGATGAGTTGAAGCATTCAACAAGGTATTGGAGCATGCACTCACGAAGGTCTACAACGTAAATCATGATGATTGGGATTTGAAAATACTTGTGATATTATGGGCCTGCATGACAACATGTACAATATTGATGTGAAAAAAACCATTCAAGCTCGTTTATGGACAAGAAGTACTAACTACAACAGAGTACATCGTTCCCACCCTACACATGCGGCAATGACAAGAATGAGTGATGAAGGAGTGATTGAAGAAAGATTGGCATCATTGTTGTAGGTCGAGGAGGATCGTGTCACCACATTTTTTCACCAAAAAGTAGAGAAGGACCGATAGAAGGAATGGCATAACCACCACGTAAAAGAAAAGGAATTTTAGCACAGAGATATGGTTTTCCTCCACGACAACAATTTTATGAAACACCCATGTAAGCTAAAAATGCATTAGTTAGGACCATATGTAATTCATTTAATCACCGATGAAGGTGCAATAAAACTGTAGTAGTTAGATGGATCATTACTACCAAAACTAGTAAAAGGAAGCTCGCTAAATCCCTATTGGGATAGTGAGGTTCGACATCAATGATAGATGAACAAATGGAAAAAAAGAGACACAAAAGGAAAAATCTGTCCTATAATCACAACAAAGTGGGTCAATAGAAAAGGAAGAGTGAATCACAGAAAAGGTTGAAGATTGTATATATTGGATGAAGTGCGACGTGGTCAAATTAGACAATAAATGCAGTAATTAAACCAAATGGGCAATGACGCAAGTGGGAAAGACGTGCATTTATGTGAAAATCAGACCGTTAGATTTGCAAAATCGATGCCATATTTGCTGAATCTTTGAAGGATTCGGCCATGATGGAAAAAATAGTTCATACGAGATCAAATGAGGCTATAAGAATTTGCTACATTACATGGTTCGAACCATTGTGAACATTGTAAATATGAATCAGAGAAAACGAGAGTATAAGAGAGAAATGAAGAGTAAATGGGAAGAGAAGTAGAAATGCCATTATGGCACAAGTGATTTCAAGTGGCAGTACACAGGGATCTCCACTACACAACGTACCGATGGTGGAAGAGTAGCCAGAAATTTAGGTGTGTTAAAGAAGCCACCCAAAAGAAGAGGGGTGTGAATTTCCCAACCTCTCTGGAACTACAGATTGAATCAACTCACAATTCTATAAGGGAATTAGAGGAAGAAGCTGGCCCATAAATGATGGGAGGGGAGGACTCAACATTAAGGAAAGGGTCAATAATCAATGAATAATTTACCAGAGTGGAAAGTTTCAGTCAGTATTGAAGAACCGTCGGACACAGAAACTGGATTGACACTAGATATTCCAATTGAGCAAGAGCAGCTGAAGGAATATAAAGAGGAATCACACGGGGAATCATCAGCAACTCTGATAGATTCGTAGTTGGAGAAGAAACTGGAAGAGGCATAGACAATGCACCAGTTTGAACCAAGCGAAGGGAGTAGTACCATTAAGTTTTGAGATGAACAAGTAAGCAAGATATTGGCCACACTTACTATGGTCACCAACAAAATCCAAGACATAATAATGCAACATGCAATAGGGTTTTTCCACCATGTAAAATGGTTTTTTCAATCACTAACAAAAGTAGTACTTGAGACAAGAGTATCGCAAGTGGAGACGCTGCAAAGAGAAGTCGAGGTAAGTGTTGGAAAGAAAGTGCAAATTGTACATATTTCACTGCGAGCACTTACAACCGAGGAAGAAGATGTCAGTGCCAGAGTGAAGCAATCAACTCGATCACCTTTGACATTAACGATCTTCCGATGCATATGATGACACGACTCTAGAATTAAGTGAGTTAAGAAATAAAATACCGTGAGGTGTTGGTAGAGTCTCAAGAACAAGTAGATAGTGTGGAAGTTGAGCTATAGCGAATGAAGAAAGAGTAGG
Organism: Pseudotsuga menziesii; assembly: GCA_001517045.1. Taxonomy (NCBI): domain Eukaryota; kingdom Viridiplantae; phylum Streptophyta; class Pinopsida; order Pinales; family Pinaceae; genus Pseudotsuga; species Pseudotsuga menziesii. The sequence continues at coordinate 647,779 of LPNX010435431.1, read as the reverse complement.
AGGCAGATGTCAATTAAAATACCAAGGATTTTGATGATTGAAAACAATTGGAGATATCAATCTTAGTTGCATGTGAAGACATTCTGGACATTACTCTAGAAATGTTCGCAGAGGAAAAAGTGTTGTGACTAGGAATAATAATCGTCAATCTAAGGAAAGAGAACACAAGGTTTCAAAAGTGAGCAATACCAAGCACACCACCAGGAAAACTCAATGAAAGAAGAAGAGTAATTGAGGACACCGCAACAAAAATTGTGGAGAATGTGAAGGTGGTGCAAACAATTGCAGAGCACATCACCAAGTAGTGGGGGTGTTTGGTGCAAGATGAAAAGATACACCCGTTGGAATAACAACTGAATGAAGGGAAAGCATAATTTTCATCTTTGCAGGGATATTTTATAGGTATGTTCTCACTAGAGCAGGTAACCAAGGCACTAGAGCTTAAGGAATTACAACACCATTTCAATAAGGAACAAACAAGATACCAGAGGAGGTCGACATAATTGAATGAATTACAGGTTCCAACAGAAGAAGTGGCGCTCAGAGTGATGGAAGAGATCACAAAGGTGAAGGAGGACTTTACCACAGTATAGTAGATGAACGAGGAACCCCCAACAACACCATAAGTGGAGCAGTGCGCAACAATGAAAGCGAAGGTTAAAGCAGCAGTCGACAAAGTAAAAACTTTCTATGATGAGTTCAAGGAAAAGTTTGATGCACAAGTAATTTCCAGCTCACGTGGCTCGAGTAAGAGCCACAAGTTTATGTTGGGGGCCTGTTGGCAAGGAGACAAGATGTGCAAGGTGTGCTTCCTACATTGACATGGAAGACATTGACGACCGAAAGAGTCAACTACGTGGAAGAAGATACTAACAAATGTGTTCATTATGGTTTAGTGAGTTAAAAAGCTTTGGTCAAATTTAGTTAGGAAGTCGACTATGTGGAAAACTTTGTAAAGGCTCAATCCTATAAATAGAATTAGGAGTAGAGTCATTAGGTCATGATGATGATGATGATGGTGGTGGTGGTGGTTATGATCGATTGTTATTAATCAAGGATGTGATCTGTCATATTGTAAGCACGTTGATATGTCAATGAATGTATTCTCTTGTTTGGGGTTATTCGACCAAGTAACGTGTATATTTTGTGAGATGTTTTGGAATTAACATAAGGATGATGTTAATAAAGGAATTCTTGTTCTTATCTATATGTTTGTGAAATATACAAACTTAATGATGGCACGATCTCTAAATTTACATACTTCAACCTGAATGATGTGAAGTATCACAAGGGTTATNGGGGGGGGGGGTAATAAGAAAATGAGTGTTGTTTTTTCAATTCTGTCAACTTCGGGCAATGAAAAATTAGATTTGTATTTAGAATTTCATTTTGAAGTAAAAACAAAAGTTGTAGAGAATTGTGTTAGATTTCTATCGGTTATTGTTTAGATTTTTTTATTGGCATTTGATATGTCATTTTTGCAAATGTTTGATAGTATGTTATTAATTAATGAAATTCTGAAAAATAGTCATGTTTTTACACACAAGTTAATTCATTATTCAACTTTTGTTCATTAAAAACATAATATTTTATGATGATCTAAACAGATTGTACTAGCATCTGTCTATTAGTTTGTATCTAACAGATGCATGCACTAATTATTAGAATTTTTTGAAGTGGACCAATCTAAAAAACTAGCATAAAATTGACATGTTTAGGTTGAAAAAACATCTTCCCCAATTTACAATTCAAAACAAACAAACTAAAAGTACCATTTTGAAGAAAACACATCAATGTTGAGGACTGTGATTTTTCCTAATTTTTTCCTAGTTTCTTTAAGAAGTTATTGAATTTTCATTTCAATGAATTCTATTAAATTTTGAAGTAATCAAGACACATTCTTCGAAATATAATAAATAAAATTATTGTATCACACCAATTTCAACAAAATTCACATCTATAGAAAGTAGATTGAATTATGCAACTAACAGTATTATTTGTCAAGAGAAATTGTCAGTATTTGATATGATCCAATATCTCCAAAATTGGAAGAAGAGTGACAAATGGGATGGAATTCCATTTTTGAAAATTTACAAGTTTTCGGCCGAAATTTACTTTTAATGGTAACCATTTATTTTAAACTTAGAAAGTTAGAAATATAGTTCTTTCTTACTTTAAAGTTAACGGTTTCCGTAAAAATTAACTTTTGGTTGAACAATTTTTTCGGCTGAATGTTAGTTCTATGTTTTCAGCCAAAAAAAAAAATTAGTTCGGCTGAAACCTATGGAATATGGATTTGGAAAAATTATTCACACGGAATAGACACACAGATTCACAATTTAACTGAGTGCGATGTTTGAATTAGAATAGTTTTAGATGATGATAAGTATTATATTTTATGAATGGGATGCACAACCCTAGATCACTGAGTAATGTTACGATATAGTAAGTGATGGTGTGAAATTCCTCTTCCTTCTGCGGAAACAGTTCTTGCATCCCTCCCTCAAACATCATACATCTTGGGTGAGAATCCATCTTCTTCGCAAGTGTTGTTGGATAGGGTAAAACATGTCCGGGTTGATGTTTAGAGAGCTTGCATTGGTGGGTGTCGACAAATATGTGTAGTGAATCGTTGTCGGCAAATGCATTTCGACACATGTTCTCCTAAAATTTGGGTTTAGTAACCCATTTCCAAGTTCAACCCTTCGAAAAACAAACAAAAAATTAATGATGACTACTTATAGAAATCACCAAACTTCAAAAATAAGTTGAAAAACTAAAAAAACAAAATTAATGACACTTAGTTATAGAAATTACCAATCATCGAAAAAAAGTTTTGGAAATTTGTTTCCTCATTTGGTATGACATTCACTCAAAATATTTAGAAGTATTTGATACATAAAATAAACTGTGCCAAAACGTACCATCTTTCAAATTCCAACATTGCCTCTAACCACTATGTCCTTCTTGATTCCTCAAACTAGGGAAACTGGAGGTGAGATGTCTAACTTATGCTAAGGCTGCAGAGTGTAAAAGAAAACAATGTAGCATAAGAAGCACTATGGGTAGATTGATTTCCTTCTCATTATTAAGAACACAATTTAAATAGGAAATACAAATGACAATACTATGGGAAAATACTATACTTGAATAAATACCATGGGTAACTAACTAACTCACTTATCTAACCACATGTGAGATTACATTCTTCAACACACCCCCTTAATCTCAATTGGTAGTACATATTCAGCACTCTCTATGCCAAAAGATGTCTGATTATCTATGTCTCAACTAGGCTTACATTTAGGTTAAAAAACTTCAGCTTCACTTTCTTTCTTGAAGTGTACTTGGACTTCTTCTTCTTTGTCTTCTCGATCTTGATGCTAAATGGTTGTTCTTCTTCACCTTCTGGAATATAGTGCAAGTCTTCTTCTTCAGTTTCAACATGATTCTTCTCAACATGATTCTTCTAGTTGTAATCTTTACCTACACACTGAAATTTTTTGTGAGAAAAAATATGATTATATTTTAGCGTTTATTAGAGGGAATTCACATATTGGTGTTGACCATCAATGGAAGCTTCTTCATTATTGATTTCTTCATTTCCTTGTATCCAGTGCATTATTCATTTCTTCCTCAAAAATTGTGGGCCAAGAAGAAAACACAGCATAGTGTAGATGCACATCACTAATAGGAGTGTGCTCATAGATCTCCCTCAAAGTTTTGGTTTTCTTGTTTTGGGGTGGACATATTTCTTTTGTGTTGTTGTCAAGTGTTTGTTGTTTATTCTCAACAATGTATGATGCATCTGTCTCTTGCTCAGAGAGACTATCACTCACATCACTGCTACATTAGGAGTTTTGTTTTCATTGTCATCAACAAACGCAACAAGATGAACAATCTTTGTTTGGATTACATGATCATTGGGTGTCTTGTACACGGTCATCTTGACTCTCTTCCACTTCACTTTGGGATTTCTCATTCTTTGGGTGACTCTTCATTAAATACTTCTTTGACTATATTCCATGCTCTCTTTGGAGTATCAATGAGATCCTTTCAACTGTGAAATGACAAATCTTGTAATTTTAACAAATTAATTAATTTGACTTCCCCATACATCATAATCATCTTCATTAAAGGTTTTTCATAAACCTTTGGTGTTAAGATATTTCTTACCTCTTCAAATTCTTTTGGGAGTGCTTCTAGTAACACCATCTTCAAGAATCTATATTCTTGTCTAGATCACAACCTCCAATAAAATTGAATGATCAGTCCCTTAAATCTCCAAGTTTTTCTTTTTTTGAAAATCACTGCTGAATCAGACCACCGCTTCACTAAAAAAAATGCATTTATGAACCCAACTTTCTAACCTGCAACAGCGCCAAAGATTTATCTGAAAAAAACAAAAAACGGTAGTTTGCCTGCTCATTGCACTCTATTGAGGGCGACCTATGGATCCAAGGAAAATTGTATGCTCTCAGAGTTCAGTTCAGACCCGTTCTCCACAGGCTTTATGCGTTTGTTCTGGCGATCTGAAAAAAGGATGGCAATCAATACAATCGCTCCGCTCAGATGAGATTCGAACCACCTTTTTTCTAGGGTTACGGGAGCACCGGCCAACTCGCCTTGGGTGAATCGGTCACAGAGATCTCCACGTTTTAATTTTTTTAAAACAATAGCGAGCAAGGTTTGCAACAAATCACCATGTTTTTGTGGACATTTTTATTTTTTATGGGCTAGGGTAAAGGAAACCCAAAGATCAGATCTGGATTAAGAAATAAATAAAAATAAAATAGACAAACTTGTCTTAGCTAGAGGGAGGAATGGAGCCAACATGTTTTCCAATTTGTGAAAAGGGTATACTTTGTGAAAAGGCTTACCCTTGGATCAGGCTGTAAACTTTGATATAATGTAAAAGAAAACAATGTAGCATAAGAAGCACTATGGGTCAGCATTATGGCAGATTGATTAAAAACACAGTTTAAATAGGAAATACAAACGACAGTATTATAGAAAAATATCATAGTTAACTAACTATTTCACTTATCTAACAAGAAGTAAGATTACATTCTTCAACACAGAGCAGACAGAAAGTTCGTTCAGAGCTTCATGATCCAAAAACATGTAAAAAGCCTTCATCGAAACCAAAAAATCCAAGGGAGGCAGTCCAAGCCAAGAGGGGCAGAGGGAAAAAGCCTAACTGTGAGCAAAGGAGTTTCCACCTAGTAAAAACAGGGACCAGGTAAATCCTGAACTAACGACAGCTTGCTCATGAAACCAGAAACTATATCTTCACAACCAGAAATTGGTAAAGAAAAACCTAACCGTGCCATACGACGTCTATTCTCAGAAAATACCAAATTCTTCGGCTGATCCCGGAATCTACTTCTAATCCTCCACCAGCCACTTACGTACCATGTTGACCGCCCAAATGTCTTGACCTTTTTAGGGGTCATCTCAATAGTCTCATAGCTTTTCTTCTTTGTACATGGTGCCCGTTCATAGGGCTCATCTCAGTAGTGTCATAGCTTTTCTCCTTTGTCCATGATGCCCGTTTATAGGGCTCATCTCAATAGTCTCCTAGCTTTTTCTTCTTTGTCCATGATGGCCGTTTAGGTTAATTCACCAGGAGAGGGCATACAAACTGCCCTAAAGTGAAACTTCAACGAAAAGATCGCAGAAACGTGTCAAGCAATGCCCTTGGGGCCAGCCTTGCAGGCCCCGCGTTAAACCCTCGCATGCATGTGACCTCCGAATGCAGCCGGAGAGCCTCCTTCCGGTGGTGGCTTACCATATTAATTCACAAAAGCATCTATTATTATCATTATTATAAACTGTATTTCAATAAATTTTATTAAAAACACATTGGTATTTTTACTATATAAAAATGCATATCCTAAAACCTGGTACAGAATTTTCATTATTAAAAATAAGTTTTAAAAAGGGAGAGGTCAAGATTTGTCTAGGATGGATTTTTTTCTTGGTATCAAGTGTTTTTTATTTTGTAAAAACAGAATTAACTATGTTTAAGTCTGAATTTAATTGTTTTTAATAGTGATTTTGATGATAGAAACAGATTCAACACCTTGAAAAACACTTTGATACACAAAATTTCAGAATTTGAGAATTGTAAAGTTATAATTGGAAAACAAATTGTCAAATTTTGTCAAAATGATACCCAAAAATTTTCTTTATAAATGGCAAATGATGTCCAAAAATCAAATATTTTCTTTAAAAGTGGCAAAAAGTTTAGATTAAATGTATTAAAAATAAAATAAAAAATTTGTAAACAATAAATAAATAAATGTAAAATTAAGATTACTTATATGAATATTTTAAAATGACAATATAAACTTTACAGGATTAAATTTTTTTTGTTTATTTGTTGACTAGGGTAGAGTTTCAAAATTTTAGGTGTTTGCTCCCACATAATTTCCAACATGTAATATTTCTGTTTAGAGTGAAATATTTTTTTAATTTCTATTATATTCTATTTAGAATGAGATTTCTTTTTCAGATAATTAGAATAAAATATTTATATTCTATTTAAACTAAGGTTCCAAACTCTACCTTAATAAGAATGAGATATCTATCCTCCTACTTAACACCTACATAATAATAACATCATTTAAAGTAATAATATAGTCAACTTTTATATCATAATATAGAGTTATAATTATAAACTGTGTAATAATATAGAAACTAGCATACCTACATCCTTTGTGGTTGGATGACTTAAATAGACCTCAAATGGTTAAGAAATAGTTATGGAATGGAAGCCATTTTGATTTTTTTTATTCCCGGTATTCTGTTAGTTAAACCTGTTCAACTATGAGTTATCCATGCCTAGCTTGATGTTCTCACCAATATTCTTCATGTTATTCATTTATCAATTATGAGTTACTTTTTATATTTTTTTCTTTTTATATCACATTCTTTTACTTATCTCCCATGAATTGTTGGTTATTTATTTATGACCTATTAGTTATCTATGCATTGCTACCAGTTATCTATTCATAACTACCATTTATTTTTTATGTTATTTTTGTTATAATCATTCATTTCAAATTTTGAACAGCTACCACAATTTGGACAGTACACTTGTATCATCCTCCTCCATCCATAAAAAACCACACCCCAAATCTCAAATAAAAAAGTTTATAAATATAATTACACTTGTTTCATTGAAAAATAGATATAACCCACACCTATTTTACACAAATTTCAATTGGGTTATATATATTTTTTACTCTCTATTAATTAAAAAATCTAACCAACCAGTGTCAAAATAAATTTTTTTATATAGGTGTAACCCTATATTAGTATATTAGTGTATAGGTGTACGCCTCCTGCATTTTTACTCGTCATTAATTGCAATAACTTCAAAGTATATAAATAAATAATAACAGGTTGGTTTTGAAAGTTTTGTTAAAGATTTAACTTCACGAATAAAACCGATTGGGAAGTTTACCAAACGCTGGTTTTGGTTCACCATTCACATGCTCAGGTAAGCTAATAATGGCGGGTTTAAATTTGCTGTTTAAAAATGCAAATAAATATTTTGGTTCATCATCCATATGTTCAGGTAAGCTAATAAAAGTGGGTTTAGATTTACTGTTTAAAAATTGAAAGAAATATTTTGGTTCACATCCATATGTGCAGGTATGCTAATAAAAGTTGGTTTAGGTTTACTGTTTAAAAATGCAAACAAATATTTCATGGAGGCTTCGTGAAAGCATGTTTAATAACCGTTACAACTGAAAAAATCAGTCCCTGTCTCCTGAAAGCAACCCAAGTCACGATCTGATACAAGTTCGAAGATCTACCCTTATTGTGTGGAGAGGTAATTTCAACAGACCAAAGCTGGCACTTATCAGCACAGAGATCAGAGAAAAATTTCAAACGAATTCTCTGAAAACAAGCAAATCCAAGTTATTACGGGCAATTTTTTAGCTGATCTAAACATTCCATTGGGAATATATATATACATGAGACTAGGTTAAGTGCTGCAAATATATACGTTTAATGGAAAATAATTATATATGAGTAGGTTAAGCGCTTCGCACGGTATCGTTTAGAGTTGATCCCTTCCATTATATATGGAAACCCATCGCACAGTGTTGTGTTGTTAATACAATATATTGTGCACATTACTATCGTACAGTTATTCTTGCGATGTTCTTCCAGCTTGGAATTTCTGAGAGTTATTCCGCTTTCGTGCATCTACGCTTCGTTTCTGTTAGGGTTTGTGAACTCTTGCCCGCTCGGTGCCGTGGTTGAATGTCCTCATGGGTTCACCGACTGCACATCTCAAGTGGTTGTGAAGTATTTCCCTGTCCAAGTAGCTTAAAGGTTGCCCAAAGTCCTCTGTCTTTCTGCCTAAGAATAAGGTCCAGGTTCTGTTGCCCAGGCCGTTGGGAAGAGCTAGAAGCTTATGATTCACAAAGATATAACCCATTACCACCTCGGAATATCACAAAGAAGGGCATACGAGCTTGGGAATGCTATCGGAATAATGCACCACAACTCTCGTCTTCTCGTTTGGTTTTTCCCAATGAACAAGGCATAGAACCAGGAATTTCTTCTTCGGTGGAACGAGAGACGACTCGGGCAGCCTTTCAGGTACTTTGACAGGAGAAACACTTCATAAGCACTCGAGACTGTGCAGTAGGGGAACCCCTGAGGATATTAAACCACGGGTCCCAGTGGGCTGCACTTCACAAACCCTAACAGAAACGATGCATAGATGCACAAAGGGCGGTATCGCTCTCTGAAATTCCAATGAACAGCATAGAAGCAAGACCAAATAAGAATGTAATGAGAACAGGGATTGTATTCACACTAGGCGTTTAGATATATTCTATATCTTTGATGTATGAAACTTTCGTAGCAAAAAATTGAAAGAAGAGTTTCCAAGTGGAATGCTATTTGATACCTGATGTTATTGCTATGTATTGAATTAGATTATGTAAAATAATGTAAATAGTTAAGTATGTATATTATAATTTTGTTTATATTATGGTTTGCTTGTTATCATTAGGCAATTTAGGTAAGTAAATATTGTGTTAAAAAAATGATAATAATGGTTTAAGATGGTTTGCAAGGAGTACCCCATTCCACACAAGGGGAAGACTAAATATGGGGCATATGGTAGAGTAATTCTATATTGTCAAATGTCACTCTTATAACTAGCCCAACCATGTGTCTTAAATGGGCCATTTACCTATTTTGACTTATTAAAATAAAATTATTGAATGTTGTCCAAGGAAATACAAGTATTAAATGTCTTATGATGTAATGGAAATATGGTACATGAATATATCTTTATGACAAAGTGTAAGAGTACTTGATTCTATGGTTAAAAGCTATATGAGTTGTCTTGTCATTAATTCTCTCAACCTCATTAGAGTTGATACTTCGTTCTCCAAGGGACTACCTATGCCTTAGGAAGGCATAGGGAAAGTTGTTCATGTATTCATGTTGTGGAAGCCAATGCCAACTACCACACAATGGGAAAAATAGCCATAAATAAGGATCTAGTGTAAGTGATTAATCTATTACCCATATCCCATAAGTATAGTAGCAGCTTATCAATTTGTTAAATGGTTTTGAATAGTCCACTTACAACTCATTACCTCGGTTGTTCCTCACACAAGTGAAGAAGTGGGATACAACAATCATTAGATAAGTTAATGCTCATATAAGCGAAGAAGTGGGATAGAGATTAAAGAAACTGATTGGATAACATTGATCATCACTACACTAGTGAAGAAATGGGATTCACTCTAAAGAAATGAATTGCATAGCATCAATCATCACATGTGGTATGGAAGGGGCTTGCACTCTACTTATCGAGAGGTCAAACATCCCAAAGCTACTTTGAATCAAGCACACATAACTAGGGATTTTTCCTCAGAACCAAGCCAACTCAACTTGCTACCCAATTTGCAAAACCTTTACAGGTATTATGCCTTCTGAACTGTTCATTTATATCTATCTCCCTTGACTGTCTTTTATTAAGTATAGGGGTTTCCATAGTCCACAATATGATATATCATTTTTGGTATTTTGAGTGTATTGTAAGTCATTAATATATGACCCATATCCCATGAGTAAATAGTAGAAACTAACCAATTCATTGCTCACCATATGCTTGAGAAGATCTTGATTTGATTCTACATGGAGTTCTCTAAGGCATACAATAGCTTGAATTCTTGACTGTAAGGGTTGGATTTCTTAAAGAACTATAGATATGTGAAAGGAAATGCCTTCCATGTGTTCTGTGGGGTAGTGGAAGAAAGTGTTATGGCTAAATGAGATTCAGGTAGTGCTATCAAATTACGAGATAATGGATTGCCTTGAGGAGAAAGTGTTAGTTGATTCCTTTTACCTCTATATCCATACCCCATATCGATGGTTATATTAGCAATTAATACCTACCATAGGGTGGAATGTGTCCCTTACACAACTAGTTGTTTGGATTTCATTTAAAAGATAAGTATTCAAGTTTTTTTTTATCAATGTGCAAATTTACATTTTGTTTGTAAATATGAGTAGGCAATTCATTTATGTTGTGTGTATAAAAGTAGGAAAAGAATTTATATCATTTATTATGTGTGTGTATATATATATGGAGAAAATTAAATTTGTTAGCCTTGTATTAGAGTTTGTGAGGTCATTAAAAAATCATATCATTCTATACATGCACATGACAATGCAACCCAATAGTATATGGTTGAAACATACTATTTCCTAAAAAAATCAATTGCTTAATTTACACACTACTCTTCAAATGCACATAGTCAATAAAAAAAATCATCACTTTTACTCATTTCACTATTTTTCACAGGTTTTACTAAAGTGATCACCTAAGCTACACTACAACTCTTTTCTACACCTTTTTTACCAATTATCATGGGTTTTTAGGGCTGATGCACAATCATGGACTCCTTTAAAGACACTTTAGATGCCACATAATACTGGAAAAACATGGAACCTTTCACTTTAGGTGAGAATTAGAGGTACTTCACTAACGTATTTGAAGATGAAGTAAAAATAAAAAAGATAGGTAATTGAATTAGATTTCATAATATATAACATTTATGCATAAAAAATGTGTGTAAATGATTATAAAATTAGTTTCCGTGAAATTGGGTTTTCAAAATTTCACCACATCATAACATATATGTTTGTGCAGGTGCAACGATATATGAGGTAAATGATGTCAATTTTGTATAAAATCTTGCAAAAATATAAAGGACATATGGCCCTAGTGCAACACTATTTATTCATATTGTTTCATGAATTATTTTTCTTTTATTAATTATTGATGTTAGAAAAGCTTGAAATGAAAACGTTCTATGTGGGTGCAACACTTTAGAGGCAAAAATTAATGAAATCCTTGATTTATAGATATAAATTATTGTAGAGCTCGCTCTCTTCTAGTGCACCATAGAGTTTACTTGAAAATGGTGAAGGCAATCAAAAGTTATATAAAAAACAATTGATGTATCTATTTTCGAAAACTAACTTGCGTCATTTAGAAAAATAATAATAAATAATGAAAACATATATCTGAAGGAAAAAGTACATATTTACAATCATAATGTGTTTGTCAAAACAAAACACTACATAGAAACTGAACATATTGATAGAATTCTAAAAGAGAGAAAATCGCCCTGATTTTTTTGTACTAGCCAATAGGTTCGGTAGTCCGAAGCTAATTCCGAACATAATGCCAAACGTTATTCCCATTGAGTTTTTAAATTTTTAAAACACACATTGTTGGGTCACGGATTTGTCCATATTTTCATCACCTATCGACATACATTTCATCCATCTTCTTCATATTATTATCCATTTATCATTCCATTTTCCATCCATTTGTTGTAATTGCCCGTAAAATACCATGTTACTTCCATTGATACTTTAGTGGTTAACCATGATTATTTTCCTTTATTTTTAATGAATTAAAGACTATTATGCATAATTTTACTCATAATGTTTATGGAGTGGTGTTTTATATTAATATCAGCAACACTCATGGTTCAAGCTTATGATCAAACAGAGTTAACCAAAAATGCATGCCAGATAAGAAAACCTTGATTCGCGTCTTGATTTGCGGGAAGATGGAAACGAATCTCAAAATTTGGGGACATGGGTTTTGTGTGTCAAATCCTAATTTACTTGACTCCTGTTGGAATCAGCAAAAAAATCTACATTTTGAGATATACAACTGGTTCTTCGAGAGGGTATTTTCGAGATTTGCAGTTATGGCCATTTTTCCAAATTAGCAAATTTGTTGAAACAGATCAAGTTGGGGATTTGGTTTCTCATTCTCGTGTGGGAATTTTATGTATAAATATGTAATCAATCTCATTGAGAAGGGGGTAAGAGAGAAAGAAATGTTATGCTGTAGGATTTGATCGAGATTCTGTTGTAATGATTTCACTCTCATAATACATCATGGAAGTTTCTTAATTCTAGAGCTGTAGACTTTCATTGTGGAGATCTAGCTCTGCTCAGTGGAGGAATGGACCCAAGCACCACCCATTATACTAACAATTTGACAGGAATATTCAAAGAAGGAGCCTCAAGATAGCACACAAAGAATATAATGAAGAGATGGCAGGTAAGGAAGATGTAGAAGTCATTACCTTCAACTTTCCCATCATACATTTAGGAAAACTCGCACCAACGAAAAGAATTCCCCCACATGTTCTACCAAATTTTCATATCCAATCACATCAATCCATTATAACATCAATTGGAATCACATCAATTAGTTATCAAACGGAAATTTCAATCCTAAAACATTGATTGTTGATCTAATCTAGAATTCAAAAAACACCTTGTCATGCAGGTTGTTACTGATCAATTTGGAATATCATTACATATAAATTTAAAAACATGTTACTAAGAGACATAGAACTATAAATTCAATTTCATTTGGCTTTGGAATCACTCAAATCGGACAAGGAATGGAGAATTTATGATCGAAACACTTCTAGTGAGTATAATTTGTCATTGTTCCCCTTGAGGTATAAATTGAATTTGCTTCATTCATTTTTTTTCATGGATTTGTTTTATAAGTAATTGATTGTTATTTTTTTCCATAAGTGTCGGGTGAAGAGAGACCAATCACGTGTCTTCTTCCATCATCTCATGTTTTATTGCAGGTAAGTGCTACGTTTAAATTATAGGTCTAGTGAACAGGGATAATTTTAGAGGCAAAATTCACCCCAATGGGCTATTTTTCATGTTTTTCTCCAAAAAAATATTCACCATTTTGCATTTGTTGAAGCCCTATTTCTCTCAATTTTGATGGGGTAAAAAATTTTCACCCTAAAAATTGCCAAATTATGATATAAACAATATAAAATCCTTGGAAATTAAAATATTTTTTGAAAAATATAGCCAAACATTTTATAGTTGTCATTTTAATAATTGGTAAGATTCGCCAACATTTATATACTTTTAAATAAGTATGGTTCCTTAAAATCATCCCTGCCAGGGAAGAAGAAGGTCGTGAGAAGGTCAATGCATGCACAAGTGACTCTTGAAGACTTTCTCTCAATTTGCAAATGGATTGAGCACATAACATGGATATATTGATGTGAAAACCATATAGAGACCAATTTTATATAAGTCAAGTCCCATTGCTACATGCCAAGAATCCTTTTAAGATGACATTAATCTCATCACATTTGTCATACCAATTGCTATGGTAGATTCACTCACCCTCCTCATTTCAAACCCTAAAAATCCATTCCTGTCAAAGTCCCATTTTCCACTTCCTATGTAGCCAACCTTAAGCTTTTTATTTGTCATCAGTACTACATCATGACTTCACATATAGTTTTCACTTTTGAGTTTCATGTTGGTTCTATTTTTCATTATGATTCTCCATAATCATTTATTTTGTACTTGTATTAAATGATGTGGAATTCATTAAGGTCCAAATTACAATGGTCTTGTCGCATTGACTCCAACACATCATCTAGGATCGAGATTAGATTTTTATAGTGCCCTAGTATCTGCATGAATCAATGGTAGATTTCCTTGTTGTTAATCATGGGGATTCATCAATGCCTCTTGATTAAAAAATCTTGCAGGTGACTCGACTCTAACACATCCATTCGTACATGTCAATATGCACTAAGGTACTTTAGAACTCAATATCATCAAATGTGAGTTGTTTCACATTGGTTAACAACATACATTGATGGTCGGTAATCCAATGATTTCTTTCCATGCTCGACTTTAGCACATTGATTCGCATGGTAAGAATTGTACCTCGATTTTGTAGCATCTAAATATTATGTGATCTAATGGTTTCAACACTAACTTGTAGCATCATTTGTTTCAGTAGTTTTTCAATTCCTTTCCACTTTCATTCCTGTAGTTGATTTTCAGAATAAGAGAAGGGGCTCTCTGCTTTTGTGTTAGAGTTCATCCTCATCATTTGTCTCAGCATTTAGTCCTACATGAAACCAACACAACATCATTTCAGATCAGATTCAGCCTCATTCAGTTTCAAATTCTCATATACATTTGTTTCAGTAGTAGTTTGGCCTACATCAGCTCGAGCAGACATAAGTCCATCCATGCAAATCAAAGATTCCATGGAGGTGAAACTCTAGGTAAAATAGCATGAGTTTTTTATTTATTAAATATTTAGGAATATGTCATGAAGAACCACTTAGCATTACCCATTTCTATTTTCTATATACCATTCATTTTTCATTCCCATCCTTTCCCACTCAATTCTAGCACTTCATCATTCCAATTCACGCACGTCAAAATCAAGTCCTTCCCTACACCTTTCCTACATCCAAGCATGAGAAAATTATTTGCTGTTGTCACACAAGAACCAACAGTAAGAAGATAAGCATCCGCACATGCACATGTAGAAGCCTAGAAAACCATTGGAAGAAAGGAATATTTTCTACTACCACACAAAGACCAACAGTAAGGAGAGAATTTGATACACATGTACAAGCCAAGGTCACTACTGAAAGAGAGGAATATGCTCCACAAGAACCTACAACATAAAAGTTGATGTAGAATCCATTCCTTCTCAAGAGTATGCTATCACACAAGCACGATGGAAAACAAATGCATTATTTCTTTGATTTGTTTGCTTAATTCAATGGTACACATGATGGTTCACATCTTCAAAATTCAAGTTGAGATTCATTGAAGGATGCATTATGTATTGAAAAATATTTCAGACATATTATGTGCATATTTTCAAGTTATTTGATGGTGACACTCATGGGTCATCAGAAAATGGACATTAAAAGATCAATCATGTTGCAAAATTATTTTCCCCACATAGAGATCATCACAATTGCTTGTTTCTAGGGTATTATATTATTTGAAGTTTCTTTTGTGCTTACAAGATCAGCAGGATTTACATATGCATGATAATCCTTATGCATTTAGCAGCAATATAAGGCAACAAATTGCATCAACAGTACTATATTTTGGGTAGTAGCAAGATCAGTTGAAAGGCATCATTAAAGAAGAACTCATGTGACTAGGGAAATAAATTGATTTAGAAATGGAACAAAATCTTTCATTAGTTGTTCTATTTCTTGCTTAAATGGGAATTGATGGAATTTACTATGGTTTATTGCAATAGAATTTTCCATATCTCTTAAGAGTTCTGAATTTGATGTGACAAATGGTTCTAAAACGCTTTTATTTCCTATGAATGATAATTCCTATAGTAGAGTTTGGCTTGTGAAGATCACCGATATCCTTTTTGGCACTTGTGACATATGGAGGGTCTACAAATTCTATGATTATCAGATGATATTTGAGCAGCTTGGATCATCATAAAAGGAAATTTGCAAGTGTGATCTCTTGCTGGTATGAGGATTCCCTATACATTGTCATTTGTTTTTGCAATACATTATGAGCACTTAACTACAACCACGTGGAATCAAAATCAAGCTCACACAGTCATTTTCAAATAGCATACAGTCATTTTCAAGCAACCTACAATCATTTTTGTAAGCCAAGTATGTGTTTCTAGCTAGCACATATATAAAAAAATTTGGATGTTGGGAGTGGTAGTGTAGATACAAGAAAACAAAGTTCCCAAAGTTCACTTGATTTCATGATGGTTATCTAAACCAATGAATGGAAGGTTAGTTAATGAAAAATGGAATGTGAGAAAAGTTTACAAATGGACGGACAATGCTCTCACACCAAGTACAAGAAATTATGAATACATAAGTTGGAAATAGTAGAAATCTTGTGTCATGGCAAAGTGCAACATAGAAGTGAAGTTTTAAGGTAGCTTGTACCAAGGGAAGAACATACTATCTCTTCCTTTACCTGAGCACAGGTAAAATATTCAGTTTGGGGGAGATTGTGGATAAACAAGCAACATCTAGTTCAACATCTTGAAGATAATTCGTGACATAATACAAACAACCAATCATCCTCTTTTACCATCCTATGAGTTCATTTTTGCTGGGAAAACTTTTTATGGCTTTAAAATGATGTATATTGCAATTGGCCCTCGTCAATCCATTGGAAATTTGATGGGTCACATGCTCTGTTCAAACCAAAACCCAATCCCATCACCCAAGGTGGAGTGTTAGCTTACAATCATGTATTTGAACTCTAATATCTTTTGAAGACGACATGAATGGGATTTAATTTCCTCTAGCATGGATTTGCATTGACATTAAAACCTATATCTAGTCAACAGTGAACAAATCTATTCAATTTGCAGTCAAAATGTTGAGAATATGTTGACGCAGTTAAAAGATGTTTAGTTTGACAACCGACATCTTTGAGCAGATCAATTTGTAAACTATTGATCCAAATTAGTGATGGATTGTTCAAATTATTAAGAAGAGATTGTTTCTATGAAATTTTAAAAACAGATGAGTGGATGTTGAGAGCAATTTTTGCAATCAAGTTCATGCTTTTATTTCCCCACGGTTTTTGGCAAAAGTGCAAAATTGTACTTAAGGATATCTTGCAAATCGTGAGCTGGTTTTTCATGAAATTTTGAGGGAAGAAGAATCATGTTAAGAAGAAAAAACGTGGAAAGTTTCAGTTCAATCTAGTGCACGATTATCGTGAAAATGAACATAGTCACCTACACCCAATTTGTATTTTCCTCAAAATCCATGATGTGGGTATCATTGATTTTTGGTGTGCAGGTGCATTGGACTAGTGGAAACCTTCCTAAAAACTTTCATCCGAACCCAGTTCGTAATTTGAGAGAAAATGACTTTAAAAGTTTTCTTCTCAAAAGGTTGTGACTCCACTAAATTTAGGGCTCTTTGGCTATGAATCTACCAAATTTAGTCCTCTTTGGGCTGCAACTCTGCCAAATAATCCTCTAAATGAGTTGCGACTATGCCAAATTTTTTGCCAAATCCTCCTCTAAATGAGCTGTGACTCTCCCAAATTTTTGGCCAAATCCTCCACTAAATGAGCCATGATACCGCCAAATTTTCAGCCAAATCCTCTGCTAAATGAGGTGCGACTTCACCAAATTCTCTTCTAAACGAGCTGTGACTACGCCAATTTTTATGCTAAATCCTTTTTTAAGCAGCTTTGACTACGCTAATCTCTACTAAACTTTCCATTTCTTCTAGCTGCAGCTATGCCAATGGTAAAATGAAAGCACCTATTGAAAAAGTCTTCCTATTTTTGATGCTACATGGGTTTTGAGTTGAATGAGGACATGCAAAAATTTCAATTTTGGGGAGATGTTGGGTCATGGATTTGTCCATATTTTCATCACCTATCGACATACAATTCATCCATATTCTTCATATTATTATCCATTTATCATTCCATTTTCCATCCATTTATTGTAATTGCCCGTAAAATACTATGTTACTTCCATTGATGCTTTAGTGGTTAACCATGATTATTTTCCTTTATTTTTAATTAATTAAATAATATTATCCATAATTCAGGCTCATGATCAAATGGATTCAACCAAAAACGCAGGCCAAATAAGAACACCTTGATTCACGTCTTGATTTTCTGGCAGATGGAAAAGAATATCAAAACTTCGGGACATGGGTTTTGTGTGTAACAGCCTCATTTATGTGATCAATGAGAAAATCATCAAACAAAGATACAGTTTGAGATATTCAAGTGGTTCTTCGAGAGGGTAATTTCTATATTTCCAGTTATGGTCGGTTTTACAAATTAGCAAATTTGTTGAAAGAGATCAAGTTGGGGATTTCGTTTCTCATTCTCCTGAGAGAATTTTATTTATAAATATGTAATCAATCTCATTAAGAAGGGTGGTAAGAGAAAGAAATGTTATGCTGTAGGATTTTATCGAGACTCTGTTGTAATGATTTCAGTCTGATAATACATGTTGGTAGTTTCTTAATTCTGGAGTTGTATACTTTCATTGTGGAGATCTAGCTCTGCTCAATGGAGGAAGGGCCCTCTTCCTTGAGGAGATGCTGGCAGTGTTGATTGTAAGTGTTTTATTATGTAGATTTGTTTACTATCTAGTTTATGCTTTCATTCATTAGATTTATCATAGTTGTATGATTTCATTCATTAGATTTGTCATAGTTGTTCTCATGTTAATTCGTTTGATAGATCATTGGCCAACATAGAACTTCTTTCATATTTACGTAGTTAGATCTTTCTTCATAAGAATTGATTTTGTTTGAAGTGTGATTAGATTCACAGTTTGGTTTCATGAATAGGTTTTAGGTTTGATCTCTTTTCAAGAAGGTGTGATCTAGTCTACAAAGAGTTTTGATTTCATACCAATAGATCAATAGTGTCAGGTAGAAATTGTTCTTGCATAGATCTTGCACAATAGCTTTGAAATAAAAGACTTCCTTGGGTTGATAATTTATATTTGGGAGTTTCAGCTGTTAATTAATTAGACAATTAATCCAACCAACACACATATGCATTATAATGCATATGCATTATAGCTTATTCATGTTGCATATGCACTATAGTGCATATGTGATTCATATCGCATATGATTTATAATGCATATCTTTTTTTGCTTAATTAATTTTGTACAAGAGTAAAAAAGAGTATGTCACCCTTATCCCATTATAATACCATTTCGACTCCCAATATTCCATCGAGACAGTATATGAGGTGGCTCATGGCCCAACATTACATTGGTTAAGAGGAGGGGGAGTCAAAGGAGGGATAGGAAGGTGTAGAGGGAATCATGGGAGGGAGGGATGGGTAGGGGACATATATGGGGGGGATGAAGGGAGGAGAAATATAAGGGGAAGGGAGGGATGGGTATGGGAGATATATGAAGGGGAGATGGAGGGGGGGAAAATATAAAGGGAGGGGATTGGTGGGAGGGGAATAAATATAAGTGGGAGGGAGGGCCCTAGGGTATTAGACATTGTGAAGAGATGAAACCTCTACTTTAGGCCTTAACTGAATATTCTAGGTATCTAAGACCAACAATAACACCTTAAACTACCATATGTTACCTCTTGATGCCATTCTTAGCTTTCTGTGTGGGCATTAACACCATTAGGTTGTTTTAATCACTAATGATGGGTTTAGATACCTTTGACATGGTTGAGTGATCGCAAAACCCAGGTCGTAGACACTAAAGGAAACTTCCATGGATCTGGAGGAAAGAATAATTTATCAATCCACCACACATGACCTCTCTAGGGGGTATTTGGCCTTAGATTAGCGATATGCAATTAATTGGTGATTTTGTTTACAATAGTTGTGGGTCTCAGGGCCCTAACATAATGGATGTGTTGGTACCATTATGAAGGAAAGGGTAACTTCAAGAGATCATGGCTCATCATTTGAGTTGTTTTTCATGTTCATGGATTCCTATGACACGAGCTAACATGTCAAAATCATGGACATGAGTTCCATGAGTAATTGAAATTGAAAGCTACTATCAAGAAATAAGAAAGCATCGAGCTATGTGGACTCTACAAAAGCCTTCATCTTTAAAATTTTATAGATGTGATGTCGAAGGGGCCATGCTGTATGGAGTATCAAATGGATTACTATAAATACGGATTACTAAATATTGAACACAGGTGAAATCTCATTACTAAATCTTGAAAACAGTCAAAATCTCATTACACTAATGGCCACACACTTGTTTGAATAATTCTGGTACCAGATGATCTGTTCTATTCTATGGATCGTACATTTGCAGACATCAATGAAAAACCATCACAGGAAAAGAAACTCACCCCCATTACTTTGAAAACACCCTTTCAATATCATTTATATAATAAATTCACTAATTTCAAGAACAAAAGCTCAAATGATCAACATCTTACCCATAACTACTTTAAACAAAATCACTAATTAATCACATATCCCTAATATAAGGCCAAAGACCCCTAGAGAGGTCATGTGTAGTGGCTTTATACATTATTATTTCATCTCGATCCTTGGAAGCTTCCTTTAGTGTCTACGACTTGGATTTCACAATTGCTCAACCATGTCAAAGGTCTCTAAACCCATCATTAGTGATTAAAACAACCTAATGGTGTCAATTCCCACACACAAAGCTAAGAATGGCATCAAGAGGTAACATATGGTGGTTTAAGGTGTTATTGGTGGTCCTAGATGCCTAGAAGCTTCAGTTAGGTCCTAAAGTAGATGTTTCATCCTTTGACAATGTCTAAGAGCCCAGGGCCCTCCCTCCCACTTATATTTATTCCCCTCCCACCAATCCCTTCCCTTTATATTTGTCTTCCCTCCATCCCCCCCCTCATATCTCTCCCATACCCATCCCTCTCTTCCCCTTATATTTATCCTCCATTCATCCCCCCCATATATGTCCCCTATCCATCCATCCCTCCCATGATTCCCTATACACCTTCCTCTCCCTCCTTTGACTCCCCCCACTCTCTTTACCAATGTAATGTTGCGCCATGAGCCACCCGATAGAATGCCTAGATTGAATATTGGGATTCTAAGTGGTATTATAATGGGATAAGGGTGCCATTATAGGTTTTTGGATGGGAGGGATGGGTCTCTCGAAACTGACTATAGTCATGGAAGAGTAGACAATAAGTCCCTAAATCAACACACATGCCTTATAGATGTAATATTTTGCCTTTAGTGGTATATGGGTGTCATTATGATGTTTTAAGCACTAAGTATGGGTCTCAGGGTCTTAACCATGGTAATGGGACAATAGTGTAACAGAAACAAGTCTTAAACCACTACACATGCCCTTTAAAGGGGATATTTAGCCTTAATATGGGATATATGTGCCATTAGTCTATCTTATGCATTGAAGATTGTTTAGGAGGTGTTGACCATGGCCATATAGAAACCATTATGAATATTTCTAGACAAGAGATAGTTCTATAGACACTACCATGGTCCGGGGATAGCTTTGGAGGCCTTAACTATTGGTATGGAGTCCATTGTAAGGTTATAGAAGTTTAACATATTTCAATCCATAGACGTTTTTATTTGAGATTTAGGGTGGACTACCACCTGTGTTTTTTTATGTATG
>LPNX010435431.1:428497-626220 GCA_001517045.1 Pseudotsuga menziesii | reverse complement strand
TATACTTATATATATATATATATATATATATATATATATATATATATATATATAAGTGCTATCCCGTGAATGGGTAACTAGTATCTAAGCATGGATAAATCAAGTTTAATATTTGATATGCACTAAAGTCCATTTGCAATATATCGCATCTGCAATATATCAAATATGCGATTTGGATATCACGTAATAAAAATTGTGCGTTAATTAAAAAGTAGTGTATCCATATCACATATGTGATATAGCACATATGCAATAAAATAGATATGTGTTATATCGCATATGTGATATGTGTCATATAAAAAATGTTGGGTTGTGTGTTGTGGACTAGGTTTACTGTAGAAAAATACATAATTCTTTTGAACCCGTGCATATACAACTGTTCAACCTGCAATTTAATCATTACTTACACATATCCATAGGTTTTGTACAAGTTTGGGTGGATTTCAATGGGGAATGTACGTAATAGAGGTCAAAAGCCAGCGAGGAAGGTGCTTACACAGGAAGAAGATAAAAATAAAAAGGAAAAAAAGAGGGAATATTCAAGAATCATCGCCATTCATTGGATGAGCAAATAGTTCCCATTCCCCCTCAACAGATACCTGACGTAGAGGTTGAGGAAGATAATGTAATATTAAAGGAAGCTGGTTATAGGGGAGATGATATTATTGATCCATTAGTAAATAGACATTCTTGTGAAGAGTTCAATAATTATGTTACTCCCAATGAAAATGTGACTTAGCAACAACCATGGCTGGTGGTTCAATCTCCTAATTGAATTTGTTAGCCTGTAGTGGATGTAAACATCACTCCAACATTTAAAATGGAAAGAAATTTCACATCAAAACAAAATAGAACTCCTAAACGCATACAAGTAGACGAGAGCGAATTGACTTCCATGGAAGGTAAGGTGGATAAACGCACTATCCTTTGTAATTGTTCTCAAATAATGAAACAATATTTTGATAACAACTCCAAAGCCAGTAAATGCCAATTGTTTTTAGCTTTGCTTAAATATAGACATATGGCAAGTGTTAGAAGAAATTTAGGCATACAAAAAATGAAGAATATCAAATCAAGTAATCACATTGTTAAATCTCTTGATGTTGCATTCACATCGATTGGTAAAAAAACTAGTCCATCAGACTGCAATGGGGCTTGCCGTGTATTAGTTGAATCAGTTTTATGTAGATCCACAAGACAACACCGTTTACTTAAATTCACATCACAAATTGTGACTTTACATCCAAAGAAACTTAAAAAATATTCAGTAAGAAGAGACAACCTTGATGTAGAAGGACAAATGGAAACATTATGGGTATTTAGCAGTAGGTTTCCTTGCAAAGACATGAAGTTAATCGAAGTAGTGAAGGGTCTAGTGCACACATCTTGGCATGATAACACTAGGCATTCTTCTAACACAAAGGATGTGTTAAAACTATGTAGGGGTTCTAGAAACAATGAACCTCATGTTAAACATTATCTTGACATGACACAAACTCAATTGTTTGATATGTTTAAAGTTTCCCACATAGAGCTAAGGCTCAGGCAAAGATATTTTGAAAAATGCAATCCTTTGTATGTTGGAATCAATACCATCCAGAACACTTGTTGTTGTAGATACTACATAGAGTTTGATATATATTACCATACATTTGCACATATACATCATTTTTTGCATCCTCACCATGTGCAAGAATTCTCAAATACAGTTCCACCAATGTCATTGAGAGATTCCATCCATAGCATAATGTGTCCAGGGAAAGATGTGCAGACACATTAATTAAAACAATGTGTAGAGGGTTCTTGTAACAATTGCGGTGAGCTATCATTATGGTATCATTGCATCCATGAGAGTGAAGATCAAACATTCGAGAATGCAATTGTTGAGAAGAAGAACTATCAGTACGAGACATATCAACTACATTATGCGAAAGAAAGAAGGAAGATTAAATTGGTGACTTCAAAGGTAAATTGTTGAATATTGACATATTAATATTCATGTACATATTTTTATGTTGGTTTATAACACGGTTTACTTTTTTACACAAGGTGCAAGTATGCGATTTTATTTTAGAGTTCAGTGGAAAGATCCAATAGTACATTCAACATGTCAATATGGCACAGTGGCAAGATGAGCAATTCAGAATATACCAGGACACCTTCCCTGTCGCAACAATACTATCAGTGGTTGAATTTGCAGAAAATTACACCCTACAACCAAAATATGAAATACAAAGTCAATACTATCACTCAGAGAAGGTGAGCATAATGGTGCATATCATGTATTGATGTGGGCTAGATAGCAATGAAGAGAAACATGTGATAATAAAATAAAGTCGCTTCTACATAAGTGACGACCGGACCCATGACATACATTACGTGCATCATTGATTTAAATTATTCTATGATCATGTGATAGCTATGGATATACCATTTTATCATCATTTCATTTGGTCAGATGGTTGTGCTGGATAGTTCAAGAATGAACATGTATTTGAATGGTTGTGTTTGTTGCACATAAAATACAAGGTGCCACATATATGGAACTACTTTGAAACTAGTCATAGAAAAGGAGAGCATGATAGTGCTGGTGCATGCATAAAAATTTCCCTTCGAAGAGAATAGATAAAGTTTTCAGGTGCTTACCTTCGAGACACTAGATCTATAGTGAAATGGTGTGCATCTGTCATGGGAGAACAAGAAATAAGGAAACACCTAGAGAATATTCTGGGAGGTCACAAATGTGGACTGATCTGAAACACATCGGATGAACACAATGCATGGAACTCGACAATTTCATTGAATTAGAAGCTCAGACAACTTGGCCCTACAAATTTGGATAAGATTGAAGGCTTGCTTTTGCAGTTCCTGTAGAATTGATGAATGGGATGATTGTGAGTATACAGATACAGTTGATACATGGGATTTAGTGACACTTGGTACCAATTTCAAGGGGGTTAATGAAATAGACCATTTGGAAGATGATCAAACACATATTTCTACAGACTATAATCACATATTAGATCTCATACAAGCAGGTACAAAAAAATAAATTAGTAGTACCTAAATTAGAAATTTAATTTATGTAGAATTAGAAATGCAAGACCTTAATTAAAAAATGTATTTTTAACTCAACCTATTTCCTTTCACAGGTCAAATATATGCAGTGGTTTCCCCAAAAAATAATAAATGGGGTTCTCGCTATTGGTTGGCATGTTTCTTAGAGGCGAAACAAGCCATTCTTGAACCTATTACAGATGATGAAAATATTGAATTCCCAACTGGCTCGATAGTTATAAAAGGGGAGTACTTGACACTTGCAGCATAAAAGAAAAGGAAGGGTGGCTATATATATGAGGACTATAGACAAGGAGTTATGGTATACTACTTCACCAACCTAATAGTTGGTATAAACTTCAAGTTGCGCACACTTGGTCACAAAAATAGTCCACATGTATGATACTTGCTACCTCATATAGAGCATGAAAAATTGATGGACACCATCGGAACTGAGTGCATTGTCAGGTGTGTTACTTAACCTTTAAATTGCATGTCGAAGCACAATTTTAATTATTTATCCTTAGTTTATAAGGATACCATTCATAGACATAATATTATTCAAAGGATACTGGACACTGCAAACACAATCATACAGCCTCAGGTGAGTTATCTATAAATCATGTTTGCACATTTTCATTGGGTTCTCTTTATTTTCTTATGAGAGTAATAATGTTTATCCTTTTTTGTGCCTAGGATACAAACACCATCTATGGCACATTGGACACAACCAGAAAAAAACGGTGTCTTTAGACACCAACAAATAGAAATAAAAATATAACATGCTCTCAAGTTATTGAAATTTATTTATTTTTATGTTTTTTATATTAATGTACATTTAATTACATTGTTGGCTCAACTCTTGCAACTATTTCATTGGTGGGTGAACGCATGAAAAACCTCAACTGTGGTGGTATTGGTAGGGTTCCCATATCGGCCTTGCCCATACAGACTTGCAGGAGCCAACGACATGCAATTTTGCTGCTCCGTTTGTTTTTTCTCTCTCGGACCGAAAGTCACCAAGTGTCTCTGAACAACATTTTCATGCTACTTTCAACTGGAAATAACTCGAAAACTGGAGGTTGGATCAAAGAACCCTCGACTCTATTCGTCTCATGGCATGCAATTACGTCTAGGTGGTCCTCTCCCCCGTTTTTTCAAGGACCAGTGACTTCATTATGCATTGATTTTGTAAACAAGGGTTTTGCTCAGTTTCCTTCAATGCAAATATTGAATTGGTGGGTCAACTTTACAAGGTATGAGATGGAACTATAAACACATGTACATGTACGAATTGAAAACCAACTAGGGTTTCATGAGATACAAATTGCATGTTATCACTAGGGTTGACAAGTTATGAGATGGAACTAGGGTTTTATGACCTATTTACAAGTTATGAGATGGAAGTAGAAACACATGTACATGTACAAATTGAAAACCAACTAGGGTTTTATAAACAAAAAATTTCATACTATCACTAGGGTTGAGAAGTTACGATATGGAACTAGGGTTTAGTGACCTCTTTACAAGTTATGAAATGGAAGTAGAAACACATACATATGTACAAATTGAAAATCAACTAGGGTTTCATGAACTACAAATTGCATGCTATCACTAGGGTTGAGAAGTTATGAGATGGAAATAGGGTTTAGTGACCTCTTTAAAAGTTATGAGACGCAAGTAGAAACACATGTACATGAACAAATTGAAAAGAAACTAGGGTTTCATGAAATACAAACTGCATTCTATCACTAGGTTTGAGCAGTTATGAGATGGAACTAGAGTTTAGTGACCTCTTTACAAGTAATGAGATGGAAGTAGAAACACATGTACATGTACAAATTGAAAACCACCTTGGGTTTCATGAACTACAAATTGCATTCTATCACTAAGGTTGAAAAGTTATGAGATGGAACTAGGGTTTAGTGACCTCTTTACAAGTTATGAGATTGAACTAGGGTTTAGTGACCTCTTTATAAGTTATGATATGGAAGTAGAAACACATGTAAATGTACAATTCGAAAACCAACTAGGGTTTCATCAACTACAAATTGAATGCTAGCACTAGGGTTGAGAAGTTATGAGATGGAACTAGGGTTTAGTGACCACTTTACAAGTTAAGAGATGGAACTAGGGTTTAGTGACCTCTTTACAAGTTATGAAATGGAAGTAGAAACACATGTACATGTACAAATTGAAAACCAAATAGGGTTTCATGAACTACAAATCGCATGCTATCACTAGGGATGGGAATTTATGAAATGGAACTAGGGTTTAGTGACCTCTTTACAAGTTATGAGACGGAAGTAGAAACACAAGTACACATACAAATTAAAATTGAACTAGGGTTTCATGAACTACAAAATGCATGCTATCACTAGGGTTGAGAAGTTATGAGATGGAACTAGGGTTTAGTGACCTCTTTAAAGGTTATGAGATGGAAGTAGAAACACATGTACATGTACAAATTGAAAACCAACTAAGGTTTCATGAACTACAAATTGCATGATATCACTAGGGTTAAGAAGTTATGAGATGGAACTAGGGTTTAATGACCTATTTACAAGTTATGAGATGGAAGTAGAAACACATGTACCTGTACAAATTGAAAACCAACTCAGGTTTCATGAACTACAAATTGCATACTATCTCTAGGGTTGAGAAGTTATGAGATGGAACTAGGGTTTGGTGACCTCTTTACAAGTTATGGGATGGAACTAGAAACACATGCACATGAAACAATTGAAAAACCAGCAAGGGCTTCATGATATACAAATTGCATGGTATCACTAGGGTTGGGAAGTTATGAGATGGAACTATGGTTTAGTGACCTCTTTAGAAGTTATGAGATGGAAGTATAAACACATGTACATGTACATATTGAAAACCAGNTGCATGCTATCACTAGGGTTGAGAAGTTATGAGATGGAACTAGGGTTTAGTGACCTCTTTACAAGTTATGAGATGGAACTAGAAACACATGTACATGTACAAATAAAAAACCAAATAGGGTTTCATGAATTACAAATTGCATGCTATCACTAGGGTTGAGAAGTTATGATATGGAACTAGGTTTATATGACCTCTTTACATGTTATGAGATCGAACTAGAAACACATATACATGTACAAATTAAAAACCAACTAGGGTTTCATGAAGTACAAATTGCACGCTATCAATAGGATCGACAAGTTATGAGATGGAACTAGGGTTTTATGACCTCTTTACAAGTTATGAGAGGAGCTAGAAACACATGTACATGTACAAATTGAAAACCAACCAGTGTTGCATGAACTACAAATTGCATTCTATCAGTAGGGTTGAGAAGTTATGAGATGGAACTAGGGTTTAGTGACCTCTTTACAAGTTATGAGATTGAACTAGGGGTTAGTGACCTCTTTACAAGTTATGAGATGGAAATAGAAACACGTGTACATGTACAATTAGAAAACCAACTAGGGTTTCATGAACTACAAATTGCATGCTATCACTAGGGTTGAGAATTTATGAGATGGAACTAGGGTTTAGTGACCACTTTACAAGTGATGAGATGGAACTAGGGTTTAGTGACCTCTTTACAAGTTATGAAATTGAAGTAGAAACACATGTACATGTACAAATTGAAAACCAACTAGGGTTTCATGAACTAAAAATTGCATGCTATCACTAGGGTTGGGAAGTTATGAGATGGAACTAGGGTTTAGTTACCTTTGTACAAGTGATGAGATGGATGTAAAAACACATATACATGTACAAATTGGAAACCAACTAGGGTTTCATGAACTGCAAAATGCATGCTATCACTAGGGTTGAGAAGTTATGACATGGAACTAGGGTTTAGTGACCTCTTTAGAGGTTACGAGATGGAAGTAGAAACACATGTACATGTACAAATTGAAAACCAACTCAGGTTTCATGAACTACAAATTGCATGCTATCACTAGGGTTGAGAAGTTATGAGATGTAACTAGGGTTTAGTGACATCTTTACAAGTTATGAGATGGATGTAGAAACACATGTACATGTACAAATTAAAAACCAACTAGGGTTTCTTGAACTACAAATTGCATGCGATCTCTAGGGTTGAGAGGTAATGAGATGGAACTAGGGTTTAGTGACCTATTTAGAAGTTATGGGATGGAACTAGAAACACATGTACATGAAACAATTGAAAACCAACTAGGCCTTCATGATCTACAAATTGCATGCTATCACTAGGGTTGAGAAGTTATGAGATGGAACTAGGGTTTACTGACCTCTTTACAAGTTATGAGATGGAACTAGGGTTTACTGACCTCTATAAAAGTTATGAGAAGGAACTAGGGTTTAGTGGCCCCTTTACAAGTTATGAAATGGAACTAGAAACACATGTACATGTACCAATTTAAAACCAAATTGGGTTTCGTGAACTACAAATTGCATGCTATCACTAGGGTTGAGAATTTATGAGATGGAACCATGGTTTTATGACCTCTTTACAAGTTATGAGATGGAACTAGAAACACATATACATGTACAAATTGAAAACCAACTAGAGTATCATGAACTACAAATTGCATGCTATCAATAGGGTTGAAAAGTTATGATATGGAACTAGGGTTTTATGACCTCTTTACAAGTTATGAGAGGAAGTAGAAACACATGTACATGTAGAAATTGAAAACAAACTAGGGTTGCATAAACCACAAATTGGATTCTATCACTAGGGTTGAGAATTTATGAGATGGAACTAGGGTTTAGTGACCTCTTTACAAGTTATGAGATTGAACTAGGGGTTAGTGACCTCTTTACAAGTTATGAGATAGAACTAGAAACACATGTACATGTACAATTTGAAAACCAACTAGGGTTCCATGAACTACAAATGGCATGCTATCACTAGGGTAGAGAACTTATGAGATGGAACTAGGGTTTAGTGACCACTTTACAAGTTATGAGATGGAACTAGGGTTTAGTGACCTCTTTACAAGTTATGAAATGGAAGTAGAAACACATGTACATGTACAAATTGAAAACGAACTAGAGTTTCATGAACTACAAATTGCATGCTATCACTAGGGTTGGGAAGTTATGAGATGGAGCTAGGGTTTAGGTACCTCTTTACAAGTTATGAGATGGAAGTAGAAACACATGTACATGTACAAATTGAAAACCAACTAGGGTTTCATGAACTACAAAATGCATGGTATCACTAGGGTTTAGTGACCTCTTTACAAGTTATGAGAATGAAGTAGGGTTTAGTGACCTCTTTACAGGTAATGAGATGGAAGTAGAAACACGTGTACATGTACAAATTGAAAACCAACTAGGGTCTCATGAACTACAAATTGCATGCTATCACTGGGGTTGAGAAGTTATGAGATGAAACTAGGGTTTAATGACCTCTTTACATTTTATGAGATGTAATTAGAAACACATGTACATGTACAAATTGAAAACCAAGTAGGGTTTCTTGAACTACAAATTGCATGCTATCACTGGGGTTGAGAAGTTATGAGATGGAACTAGGGTTTAGTGACCTGTTTACAAGTTATGGGATGGAACTAGAAACACATATACATGAAACAATTGAAAACCAACTAGGGCTTCATGAACTAAAAATTGCATGCTATCACTAGGGTTGAGAAGTTATGAGATGGAACTAGGGTTTACAGACCTCTTTACAAGTTATGAGATGGAAGTATAAACAAATGTACATGTACATATTGAAAACCAATTAGGGTTTCATCAACTACAAATTGCATGCTATCACTAGGGTTGAGAAGTTATGAGATGGATATAGGGTTTAGTGATCTCTTTAAAAGTTATGAGATGGAACTAGGGTTTAGTGGCTTCTTTACAATTCATGAAATGGAACTAGAAACACATGTACATGTACAAATAGAAAACCAATAGGATTTCATGAACTACAAATTGCATGCTATCACTAGGGTTGAGAAGTTATGAGATGGAAATAGGGCTTTATGACCTCTTTACAAGTTATGATATGGAACTAGAAACAAATATAGATGTACAAATTGAAAACCAACTAGATTTTCATGAACTACAAATTGCATGCTATCAATAGGGTTGACAAGTTATGAGATGGAACTAGGGTTTTATGACCTTTTTACAGGTTATGAGATGGAAGTAGAAACACATGTACATGAACAAATTGAAAGCCACTCTAGGGTTTCATGGACTACAAATTGCATGCTATCACCAGGTTTAAGAAGTTATGCGATGGAACTAGGGTTTAGTGACGTCTTTACAAGTTATATTAGTATGATATTGTATGTTATACTAGTATGGTATGGTATATTAGTATCGTATATATGGTATGGTATATTAGTATGGTATGGTATGTTAGTATGTTATGGTACGTGTCATGTTATGGTATGTTAGTATTGTAGGGTATGATATGGTATGGTATATTAGTATCGTATGGTATGTTAGTATCGTAGGGTATGATATGGTATATTAGGTAGTTAGTATGGTATGATATGTTAGTATCATAGGGTATTGTAGGGTATGGTGTTAGTATTGTAAGGTATCGTACATGGTATATTAGTATGGTATGGTATGTTACTATTGTAGGGTATGGTATGGTATAGTTCACATGCATGCATGACCTAGAAGTAGAAACACATGTATGATGTTATGATGTTAGTTCAGTGGACATGATGTTATGATGTTAGTGTATAGAATTTAGGTAGTGTATGGTATGGTTATGATGTTAAAAAGTTGAGGATATCCAAAATGTTAAAAAATTTATGATAGTTGAATTTAGGTAGTTGTATGGTATGGCTATCTTTAGGGTGTCTAGTGATTATCTCCCATGACTTACTTAATCATTACATGATCTTAGTTAGGTGATTCATAAATTCTTCCTTTAAGTATTGGAAATTCATACTATCACACAAGTGAACCACGCATATCATAATATCACATAGGTGAGCCACACATATCATGTTCCCAAATCAAGTAAACCATATATGTATAAATTTGAACCTTGCTTTATATTATATATGTATACAAATAATGTTACAAAAAATGGCATGCCACATTGCCATAATACAAAATAGTGGATCAAAATGTACATATGTGTGTATACAAACAAAAATTTACATGTATGTATCCCCCCTATACATTTATTCTATTTATCCCCCCTTTCACTACCGCTGTGAATGTCTTCTAAGAATTCTATCTTTCTCTTCTGGTTGCTCAATGGTGATCTCCAACTCCGAACAAGAGGGACAGGTCACATTAGCAGAGAATGCAGAAAAACCAAAATTTGTAAGTTAGTTTACCAACCTATAAAAATTCTATGTACATTTATTCAAATTCCAAACCAATATAACATTTTTACTTACTGTATGTTTTTAAGTAATGGTGGGTCATGGTGCCTCACTAGCAGCGACCCTGATTGGGTGCTCTTCAAGCACCACTTGCTCACTATCAAGCTGCATAAAAAATATATATATGTGAATGTCAACAAATCAATGGGGGCATGAAAAACATACTTGCATATACAAATAAAAGTATACTACATGGAGGGACAATGAATTTTTCAAATAAATTGAGACATACATGTACATGGGGGGGAGAGGTGGGTGAGAAATGACCCCGATTGGGTGCTCTTCAAGCACCACTTGCTCACTATCAAGCTGCATAAAAAATATACATATATGTCAATGTCAACAAATCAATGGGTGCATGAAAAACATACTTGCATGTACAAATAAAACTATATTACATGGAGGGACAATGACTTTTTCAAATAAATTGAGACATACATGTACATTGTGGGGGGAACGGTGGGTGAGAAACGAACCCGATTGGGTTCTCTTGAATCATCGCTCACTCACTATCAAATTACATAAAATAATATATATGTCAATGCCAGCATATCAATGGGGGAAACAAGGAAAAAGATACTTGCATGTAAAAAAATAAATATAAGGAATATAAGCAATATATAAATATACCTAGGGGACGTGAGGGGGTGTGTAACCAATAGGTTGAACAACTGTCAATGGGGTAAAAGGATTTCTACATGCATTAGCAAACAAGGTCGCTTGTTGGACAACATAATCAAAATCACGTTCCTACGTACAAAAGGATAAAGATACAATTAGACAATTTCAAAAAAAATAAAAAAGTACATGTTGAATCATTAAAATCACAATTAAAAGAAAGTGATATATAAACGTAGTTGCCGGTGGGCTAGAGGTGGGTCACCCATTTGGCGATCTTCAAGCATCCGTGCCTCACTAGAATCCTACATAAAGTAACATATGTCAATGTTATATAAAAAGAAAACAAGACATATATACTACATGGACAAAAAATGATGTTTTCAAAGAAACTGAAACATACATGTACCTGGCGGGGGGGACAGGTGGGTTTCCAACAACCTCAATTTGGTGCTCTTTAAGCACCACTGGCTTAATAGGTACCTGCATAAAGTAACATATGTCAATATCAGATAATACAAAGAAAATGAGACATATACAACATGGATGAAAATGATTTTTTCAAAGAAAGCAAAACATACATGTACTTGGCAGGGGGGGAGAGGTGGGTCATCCATCAAGATATCATGCTACGAAACAAAACATAAAGATACAATTAAAAAAATTGTAAAAATTAAAAGCATACATGTTGAATTATTAAAATAATAATTAAAATAATACCTGCATCTGGGAATCTTCCTCTACATAAGAGGGACTTGGCTGGGATCCCACAAACTCATCCTACTCACCGTGCATAAAACATATTGTATCCATATTAGGATGTATTGAATGTTTCAATTTCTACTATAAATATGTAAATAACTATGACAAAATAAATAGTAAAGTTATTATAGCTAATGCTGAAGAACTAAAACCATATGCAACATTGACCGCTGCATCAATGTTATAAACATCAATCGGTGGACTATGTGATTTTGGGGTGTCATGGGACACCAGATGTATATTTTTTCACATAATTTTTTAGATAATTAAATAGAAATAAATTACAAAACAATTGAAAATTGTGATATAAAACAAAATATAATATGAAAATAATGAGTTTTACTTACAAATCAAAGTAATCTGTCGTCAGAGAAATCTGAAGCAGGACCATAGAATATGCCTCCACACGTTGTACAAGGGTATGGAATAGCATGATGCTCTGAATGCTCTATGTATCCAGTGAGATCTGTAGATGGATCCTTAGTGTACGATGGGCTGACCTCAGAAGTGCCAACCACTTGGCCTACATTTCCTTGAACAACAGTCCCATGTTGAAGCAATTTATTTGCCAAGTCAAATAACACCTCCTCTATATCATTAGTCATAGGACGTGCAGAAGGATATACCCGAGGGGGTTTTTGTGTGTGTGGAGGGAATGGAACATGGTTAGGATCAGTTCTAGCACCTTCCCTATCTTGGGGAATCCCATGACCCACACCATGGAAGTCCAAAATATCGAAATAGTTCATGTGCTTCCCCAAGATAAATTCAGCATACAACTTCCTTAGGAAATAAAATGGGATGTCTCTATTCCCATGAGGGTCTTCATCGAATACCATGCACCAACGATCCATCCAATTGGATTTCACATTTGGTTCCATGTACCAGTCTATGGAAATGTGTGCTTTATTGGTGGGTGGAGCCAATCCGGTGCTAGGGTCCTAGAATAATGAAAACAATTGGTCTTTGGCTATCTTCAAGTTTTTGGTGTCTTTATAGATCAAATCAATGAATTAGTATTGCCTTATGGTTTATATGTACGAGCTAATTTTGTACAGAGCTCTTTGGGCATTGGAAATTGTGTTTGTTATGGTGTACAATGCCTCGAATAACGATTGTCTCAAATCGCCCCCCCCCTCTAAAATATGAGCTAAGGCACCTCAATGCACCCAAACAAGCCAGAATCTATGAATTCTGGTCTTGTTCCCCCTCTGTGTTTGTGTTTGTGTCAATTCTTGGGTTTGGGTTTGGTTCATTTTGCATAGTATCTTCAACATTCCTATTATCTGTTAAGATTAGAACAAAACATTACAAATTGTTTTAATATATCATTCTTTGATTTAATTCAATTTTTTTATTAAATTCATTTTAACAAATATAAAAAATATGAAATTAACAATAATAAACAAATATTGAATACAACTATAGATGATATGAGTACTTACCTTCCATTGGTGCCAAGCCACCTCCAGAGCCACCTCTAAATCCATCTCCAAAGGCTCTAACGCAAAATGCTGGTGCGGTATTTCACTTTCTCGATATCGCCTCACTGTGCAAATAACAAATTGATTCCTACAGTCTCTGGTTTTCTTTTTTAAGTTTCACATTCACATATGCAATTTGTAACTCTTTGAAAATGAAAATGTGATATATCACATATGAGAAATTGGCAAACTAACCTTAGCCTCGTCTTTCGGCTTGGGTTTTCCGAACATACCACCAATAATGCATATGCGTTATGGATTTACATTTCGGAAGTGCATTTCTGATTTCTAAAGTGGCACTAAAAGATGGAACCAACTTTGTACAAGCGGCCTTCACTAAAATGGAAACCAAATCTACGTTACAACTCATTTTTACAATATCATAGACTAATGCAACAACACCTTTCACTTACAAATATGCTCTTTCATGTAGACTATCACCCTCTATCTCTTTTTGATTTTGCTAAACAAAGTTCTTCACCTTACTCTTTTCAATGTAGTATTTCGTTGCAAATTTTAGTGTCATTGGCTTCATTTACCCACTCATGCATCCCATCTATATCCTTTAGGACCTTAAGCACCGTCATGCATGATTTTAGGAGTTAATTGAGTCAGTTCCTTGATTTAAGGCTCCTCATCCCCATTCTCACCTAGTTAACTAACTTATCTTCCTATATTAGATGAGTCAAGTGATGATAAGCCTAAATGACCACTACCATTTAACTCATTCACCTCTGTATTCCTATTTCCACTCCTATTGTCTCCCTCATGCACCAACCACCTTCAGTAAACTCGCTCATGTCATAATTGGTCACTAGTTCTTATCGAGTGGTGGATACAATCCAATCTAATCCTATCTCTTTAGCGGAATTTGAATGCCATAAAATTATAACGAATTTCCTTGTTTGTGACATCAATGTATTTCCAACATATTGTGGAAGAATAACATGTACATTTTCACCATTCTTAGGTTATAGGAGGCCCAATATCAATGCATGGATATGCATGACTATTGCATGGCCAATGCCTATATGGATTAAGTGTTCCAACACCCCCTCCTTAAGCTTGACTTGTGAAAAACAAAGAAAATTAGGTCTTAGAAACAAATTCTAAGGCCACCCTTTACCAAATTTATCTATTCAATACAATTGAAATAAACAAGGAAAACAACTTGGGAAAAAACTCCCTTCAAGCATGGACATACAACAAAAATTTGAAATTATTTTTTGAAGTCATCCTTCACCATCTAATCATCCACCCCTAGAAAATATCTAATATCAATGAGTGGATTATTTCCTTCTCAATGATAATTTTGGTTTAGATATATGCATTTTGGTCTAATGAAGGGAAATACTACAGTTTGATGACCTTATCATGCACTAGTTCTTGGATGTAATGCATGTGAATCTCTATGTTCTTAGTTCTTTGTATATGAAATGGATCAATGGATTTTCTTTTGGAACTTTTATTATCACAACATATGGGTGTAGGTGTACTAAAGAGTATGCAAAAATCTAAAAGAATTGCTTGTATCCAAACACACTGAGTTGTTGCATTCACAACACTCCTATATTCAACTTCTGCAAAGGAGAGTGCAATTGCACTTTGTTTCTTTCTTGAATAACAGATGGGGAAACCTCCAAGCATGAAAGAAATATGGAATTTGAATTCTGATCAGAATTATAGCTTGCCCAATAGAAATTATTGAAACCAATGGGATCAAGTGATGAGTGGGAAACATAGTGTAATCCATGGGGCCTCGTTCCTTGCAAATAATGCAAGATTATTTTAGCATCCTTCCAGTAAATTTCATGAGTTTGTTGCATGTATCTTGACACTTCACTAATATGAAATTAAATATAAATTTGAGTATGATAAGTACAAAATAATTCTGGTCGGTTTTCGGTACAAAGTGACGTCCACTAGAAGTGTAGAATCAACATATTCAAGATTAATACCATAAAATAATGGAGACTTGATATCCTTGTAACATGACATTTTAAATTGATTTAGTCTGTATGAATTTTATTTAGGATGAGAGGTTGTTATCCCTAAAGTGCACTCACTTATTTCTTTCCCGAGGAATTGTCTCAATAGTTTTAATTCAATCATTGAGAAAGCACGATTGAAAGCACTTTTAATTTCAAATTTTGTTTCTATGTAAATTCCAAAAATTAAATGATCATCAACCTAAAATAAAATAATGGAAATTGAGTCCCCAATATCTTGCAAATAAACATTTGAATCAGACTTGGATCTAAAGAATTTTTGAGATGGGAGGAAACTGCCCATTTTGGAATACGAGGCCCTCGGAACTTGCCTGAGACAATATAATGATTTATTCAACCATTAAAAAAATATAGATCATGAAAATAACCTTAGAGAACCTACCTATAGATCTCTTCCTCGATATTGCCATGGATAAATACATTCTTTACATCCATGTGGTGCACGTCCAATTGTTTGGATGCAACAATGGCTAGAACTAGACTCTTCAAGTCCATTTTGGCAACCGTCACAAGCATCTCAGTATAGGAAAGACAATAGACTTGGGAGTATCCCTTAGAAAACAACCTTGATTTATGTTTTATTTAATTATTAACTACAATCATCTTAGTATTATAGATCCATTTTCATCGTACCAATTTCCTATCTCGAGGAAGGGAGGTTGGTTCCCATGTTCCATTCTTTTGAAGAGAATTGGAATCCTCATCCATGGAAAAATTCCACCTTTGATATTTTGATGTTTTATATTATGAAGAATGATTAGATAGAAACATTAGAAAACAAATTTCAGGAAAATAAGGATAATTTACAGAAAGTGCACAGTGTGCATCTTCAAATTGAGACCTAGTATTCTTAGTTTCTCTAGGATCACTTACAACATTGCCTATGATTCAAGTGTATTTTCATCCTAATTGGTTCTTGAAGATAGATTAGGATGTGATATATCAAGTTGATATTCATCCTGAAAATTAAAATCAGAGAAATCACTAGAGGTATCACTTACACTATGAAGCGGAGGGCTTGATAATTCTCCTTCTTCCATTGAGCTTGTCTGCAAAATTTATTCTTCAAATTGTACACTCCTCTTTCATGAAAATTTTATGAGTGAATGGGTCAAAACTTGTAAAATTTGTAATTCTTTACATATCCAAAAAGGATGCATGGATTAATTTAAGGCTACAATTCCTTCCTCTTGTTGGCAAGGGGATAGGATGTGCAAGGTGCACTTCCACCATTGACAAGAAAGACATTGAAAAGAAAAAGATTCAACTGTGCAGAAGAAATATATATACTGAAAAATTTCGTCATTACATTTGACTCGGTTAGGAATTTTTGCTCAAAGTTAGTTAGGAAGTCGGGTATGAGGACAATTTTGTAAAGGCTGGATCCTATAAATAGAATTAAGTGTAGATTCATTAGGGAATGATGATGATGATGATGATGATGGTTGATTGTTATTAATTAAGGATGTGATCTATCATAATGTAAGAAAGTTTATCTGACGATGAATGTATTCTCTGGTCTGAGGCTATTCGACCAAGAAACGCGTATCTTTTGCGATATTTTTTGGAATTAATATAAGGATGATGTGGATGAGGGAATTATTGTTCTTATCTATATGTTTGTGAAATATGTGAACTTAATGATGGTGTGATCTCTGAATTTACATAATTGAATCGAAATGATGTGAAGTCTCGCAAGGGTTATTGGGATAATATATGTTGATGTTTTTGTTAGAGTAAATCTGAATTAAGTTACTGTAATGTCTGAATTAGAATAGTTGTAGACGATGATAAGAAGTAGATATTATGAATGGTATGTGCAACCCTAGATCACTAGGTAATGTTATGATAAAGTAAGTGATAGTGTGAAATTCCTCTTCCTTCAGCAGAAATGTGGTTCCTGCAACCCTCCCTCAAACATCTTGGGTGAGACTGCATCTGCTTCACCTATCCAGGCCAATGTTTAGGGAGCTTGCATCGATGGATGTCGAAAGATATGTGGAGTGAATCCCTGTCCAAAAAGGTGTGTCAACAAATGATTTTTTTGTCGAAACCATAGTACATAAAATAAGGGGACACGTTGTGGCACCCGACAAGGCCATAGATTCAAGACGGGTTCAATCAGAAGGCTTGAGAATTCACAGTAGAAGAAAACCACAATTCCAAATTATCAGCAAAAGAGTGGTTGGGGAGATATATTTACACTGATATCCCTAAAATATTCTTTTGTGATTTTCCAATAATACTATATGAGTGGTTGGTGCAATTTACTTTCGATAAGAGGAATTTCCAAGGAGGCAAACCTAATCAGTGGACCCCTGAAATGATCCAACAATTGCGAAGGGTGAACAACAAAGGTTCAAGAGACATTGAGGTGTGGATTGACAAAATTTTATAGGGATATATCACTGATTTTTTTGTCGACACAGTTAAGTCCTACAACAACACGGAGAGGGAATTAGTCGAAGGATCAAGGGGGAGATTTATATATTCATTAAAACTATGGATTAATATGATCATCAGCAAAAATAGAATACTAAAGATGAATTTTGATGAGTAAAGATATGATGTGTGGATTTTGTGGGTACTGTGAAGGAGAGGGTTGGATGAAATGATGAGTGGAAGTTATGACGAGACAATGAGGGAATTTTAGGAAGAGTGTGTCCTCCTATGAATAGGGATAAGGTTCCAGTAAGAGAAGAGGAAGAGGACAAAGGAGAGTTCTGGTACGGATGGAACAAGAAATGTGAGAAGAAACCACAAGGAATTAAGCGACTCTACAATGACAAAGGAAATGATTAGGATACGCTCGAGCCTGAGGAAGGACTGACCCAAAGAAACAATGTACCTACACCTCCATGCACAATGCCAAATTTAGGAGGAAGAAACCCAAGTTATTCATAGGGTTTCCATGTGTGTAGTAGAAGATCAACGAATACTGGAAGAAGAAACTGAATGGAAAGTGATGATGTGAAGCTACCCTTGTTCCATGGTAATGGGAATGAAGATCCTAAATAGTATTGGTTCTTATGCGAAGTAGTATGGGAAGTAAAACAAGTGCAAGACGAAGATATCAGGAAAGGACAACTAGCGACAACCTTTTGACGCCGAGCGATGGATTGGTACATGAAATTTGTGTAAGTACCAATAGGACATCCTCAAAAGACCCTGGCATAGATTAGGATTACACTAATTGAGGAATTTGAAAATCCAAAATCATAATCGTAGTATATTACTAAGTTGAAGGAAATAAATCAACATTCGAATGAGTCTATATAGGATTTTAATCAATGGTTAAAGACTCTGATGGCTAAGGTCATATTTGGAATGAGTGATATACAACATAAGGAATGGTTTATTACAAATTTGGTACCACACATATATATTCCATTAATATAACAGAAGATTGCGTCTCAGATAGAATCTTTAGAGAACATGATGAAGTTGGAAGGTTCACCTATTGGTGAAACAAGGGTTGGCATGAGCCCAATCCAATCGTAATTAGCGAACCTTACTATTCAGTTACAGGATATCAAGAAAGGAAAATAAGTCCATGAATAAGTATGGTGTAGTCGATGTCGAACGAAAGGGAATCATAAGGATCAATTTACAGACTTCTGTAAGTACTTACAGTATGGATCCCCGAATCCACTAAGCCGGGGGGGACTATCATGGTGTTGGATTTGTCAAACTAGAAGACATCGGTTTAAGGAATGTGTATACCTTTAAAAGGTAGTGTACAATCAGATGCAGTATTAACCAGTAGCAACTGCATTATAGTCAACCACAGTTCATTTAGCCACAACCTAATCAGCAACAACAATAGTTCAATCAACCACAATATCAACCAAAAGGAGGATTCCACGGTGGTCACAATCAAGGATTTGGTCACATAGGATCTATGGGATGAGGTTGCAGACCTGTAATGTGCTATAATTGTGAAGTATTGGGACATTACTAGATAGTTTTTTCAAATATTCAGTCTCAATGTACTTATTGCAGTGTTGCAGATCATATTGTTGAAGAGCGTCCATAGTAGATTGCAAAGTAGCAAGCCAAGGACCAGCCACAACCACAACCAAACCAGATTGCAAACCAAATTTAGAATCAAAATCAAAATTAGAGATAAACTATAGGAAAAATATCAGCAGAACGCAAAACTCAACCAACAAATATCTGATATGTGACTCAAGGAGGAGCGATGTCAAGAGCTAATGGACCACTGATAAATATCTTATCAACGAATCAAAAGAATGTACAATTTCGAGT
Organism: Pseudotsuga menziesii; assembly: GCA_001517045.1. Classification (NCBI taxonomy): domain Eukaryota; kingdom Viridiplantae; phylum Streptophyta; class Pinopsida; order Pinales; family Pinaceae; genus Pseudotsuga; species Pseudotsuga menziesii. Next base: position 606,684 of record LPNX010435431.1, on the reverse strand, counting down.
AAACACTGAGAAATTTACTTTCTTTGATTCGAAATAGATTTTGAATAGGAACACTAGTAAGTTACTTGTCTACGAAATACCACCAATTTTTGATTCAACAACTATGTCGAGATCATCAAGGAAGGTTAGTACTTTGTAAAATTTTCTAGAAATTTGTTTGTTGGTAGCAAAAGATCCAAATGCATTAGCAGAAATGGAAATCTTGTTGTATTGACAAGAAAAAGTGCGACAAGTCCACTCAGTGAATTCTTTGCATAAGAAGAAAATAGGAAGGGAAATGAGGACGAATGCCAAGATTGGTGATTTTGATGTAGATTCAGAAATATTGGATCTAGGATCAAATTTAAATATCCTAACGAAGCATACATGGGAAAATATGGGGAAACCATAGTTGTTTTGGTCTACTACGCAGTTGCAACTAGAAAATCAGGCCAAGGTATCGCCAATCGGTAGAGTACCCAACCTACCTATTGAAGTGGAGGGACTAAAGAAATATGCAAACTTCAATGTTATTGAGATAGTCGATGAAATAATCTGATACCCTGCACTGTTGGGGAGTTGGCTAGGAAAATGACAATTTGGTGGTTATCAACTTCAATAAAAAATGACTTTTGAGAATCGCGACATATGAATCATTGCCCCATCAGACCCCAATGAAGGCCAAAGATACGCCGAACCAGTAAAAAAGGAAATTGTGGGAGGATGGGATGATTCCCATAATATCTCTGAAGACTACATCAACCCCACTACGGAGGGAGAAATTGGCTTGAGAAGTACTATCTCTACATCATCAGAATCTGATGATGTGCTAGAAAACTCATGGAACCGGATACATGAATTTTCGATCAGAAAATGTAGACAAGTCACCCAGTCACTGCGCTGGGTAGAAATATAAGTCATCGAGTTGCCAACATATGAAGGGCTACATAAATTTGCTGATTTTATTGAAAAATTCGAGGATAAAGTATGAGAGCCTTAGTGACGGTTGGAGTTGCAAGAAGCACTAAAGGCTCCTTCGACAAGATTGTGGGCTACACAGAAGACATCGATGGGATACAGTCAAAGTCATCGCCGATTAATGCAAGTTCAATTTAGAGAAGCATAGAACTACCAAGGGAAGACATATGATGGAAGGAACAATCCCAATGATCATCTAGTCCCATGCCAAAATACATGGGTATTGAAGGTGAAGGAATAATGGGTCTATGCATTTGTCCATATCTTGGAAGAAGTGCCACAGAGGTGGTACGTTTAAGAATAACTACGAAGAGAAACAACAACATGATAAGAAATGACTATTAGCTTCATTTATACTTTTAGTTTTGTAAATGAAAATCCATTCATACATAGTGCACTACTGGAGATCTGCAGCAGAGTGTTGGAAATAATTGCGGTGGAGTCACTAATGGAGTAATAATAGATACCAATGAATTAGTTAATATCAGAATGCTACAATGTAACAAGAGATCATGATGATGATGATGATCCATGAGCTATAAACATTTCAGAATTATAGGGAAGTCAGGATATCGCAGCACTAGAAATTCCACCCAACAAAGTCAAACAACCGCTCGAGATAAGAAAGGTCAATATCAGGACGACAGAGGACCTAGAGTTTGCTAGTATTTGGGATTATTGAGATGAGAAAACCATGGATAAGATCATTAACCTGCTGCATGAATTCCAGGATTTATTTATGACAAAAAAATTTGAGATGAAAGGAATTTCAAGCAACTTAGGAGAAATGAACATTCCGCTAAAGTAAGATGCAAAACTAGTGAGGCAACGACAATATAGATTGAACCTAAGATACAAGGAACACATGAAATCATAATTATAATAGATGATGGATGATAGAATTATTGAACCTGCTGAAGAGTTATAATGGATAATCCCAACTGTTGTGCAAGACAAAAATACGGGGGAAATACGAATTTGTGTCGACCTAAGGAAGTTGAATGGTGCAAGTCTTCATGATCCGTTCCCAACACTCTTCACCAACAAAGTATTGAAAGGAGTCATATGATAGTATATTTACTAATTCACAGATGGATTTCAATCTACTACCAGATAAGGATTGTAAAGTAGAATAGACACAAGACCACTTTCTTAATGAAATGGGGATGTATCCAATGCACGACAATGTCGTTTCGTCTCAAGAATGCACCTATATTTTTTTCAAGGATAGTTGTTGCTACGTTTAGGGACTTCATTCACAAATTCCTACCAGTATACATGGACGATTGGACAATTTATGGGTTGGTGAAAGACAACACTGTGCACCTTCGACTGATTTTAGAAAGATGTTGACAACATCAGATATCGTTGAATCTGAAGAAGTGTGTAGTTCATGCTCCATTTGGGATTTTGCTGGGACATATCGTATGCAAGGAAGGTATGTTGGTAGATCCCACCAATATTGTAGTAATATTCAACATACCAATACTGATGACAGTATAACAAATAAGGGTGAATCTGGGTCATAGGAGATATTACCATAAGTTTATAAGGGGATACGCGACGATCACGACGCCGATGGAGAAACTGTAGAATAAGGATGTAAAGTTTGAATGAAACGATGAATGTCAAATATGTCTTGATACACTGAATCAAAAAATGGTCGTAGCACCAATACTAGTTTTCTCTATTGAACGAAGGAGTTCTATGTCCATTTCAATGCTTCATTAGTCGCATTAGGAGTAGTTTTGGATCAATAAGGGGAATGAGCAATCAATCATCCCATTTCATTTGCAGTTCAGTATTTGTCTAATGTGGAAATAAACTATACACGGACAGAGAGGGAAGGATTGGAGATGTTGTATGCACTACAAAAATTCTGCCTCTACCTGTTCGGAGGACATTTCAAAATGTTTACAGACCAGTCAACACTGAAGTACCTTGTTAGAAAGCATGTGCTGGGGGGGAGGATTTTTAATGGTTATTGTTGTTCCAAGAGTTTGATTTCAAGAACATTGTAAAGCTAGGGTGGTTGAACGAAGGACATGATCATCTGTTAAGGATAGAGACAGGTGAAGGTCCAAGCAACATTGAAGATGGCTTACCTGATGTGCAGTTGTGTAGAGTCGAGATGGTGGATGACCATTACGAGATTTTGTATAATTGTTTATGCTAGACAAAGCACCAGATCAATTCACCACGAGTCAAATAGAGAAACTGGTCGTCAAAGATGCGAATTTCCAGCTTATCGCAGGGAAACTCTACAAAATGGAGCTAGATGAAATTCTATGTCAATACGTTATGCCACATGAGAAGGAAAAGGTACTGGTAGATGCACATGAAAAAATTGTTGGAGGACATTATGGAGGTCGCACAACCTCTAGAAATATACTCTGAGCTAGATTATGGTGGCCAACATTGCATAGCGATGCCAGAAATTCTGCTTAAAGTTGTGACATCTATCAAAGGACGAGGAAGTAATCACAAAGGGACATGATGCCACTAGTACCTAAAATAATGCTACAACCATTTGATAAATGGGTTGTGGATTTTGTGGGGAAAAGCAATCCTCCAGGGAAACGAGTGGGTGCACGATATATCATCAATGTGACATACTACTTGATACAATGGGAGGAGGAAACATCAGTGAAGGATTGTACAGTTATGACAACAACTAGATTCTAATTTGACAATATGGTTACTCGGTTTAGCTGTATTAATATATTGACGAGCAACCAAGGGAGTCACTTTATCAATCAAATGATTAGTGCAATGATTGAGGAATTTGAGATACAACACAATAAGAGTAATATATATAACCCACAAGTAAATGGAGCAGTCAAAGCATTCAACAATGTATTGGTGCATGTGCTCATGAAGGTCCACAACATGAATCACGAAGATTGGGATCTGAAAATACCTGTGATATTATGGGACTATAGGACAACATATAAAATATTGATGGGAAAAACACCATTCAAGATCATTTATGGACAAGAATTAGTAATTACGATGGAGTACATCATTCCCATCCTACACCAATTGTGGCAATGAAAAGCATGAGTCATGAAGGAGCGATTGAAGAAATATTGACACAGTTGTTGCAAGTCGAGGAGGATTGTGTCACCGTAGGTTTCCACCAACAAGTAGAGAAGGATCGATAGAAGGCATGGAACAAATGCCATGTAAAAGAAAAGCACTTTTAGTGCGGATATATGGTTCTCCTCTATGACAACAAGTTTACGAAACAACCAGGTAAGAAAAAAATGAATTAGTTAGGACTATATGTGATTCATTTCATCACCGATGGAGGTGCAGTAAAACTGCAACAATTAGACAAACCATTACAACTAAAAATAGTAAAGGAACCTGGCTAAATCCCTATCGAGATAGCCAGGTTCGACATCAATGATAGCTACATAGATGAAAAAAAAGCGACATAAAAGGATAAATGTGTCCTATAATTGCAACAAAGTGTTTTAATAGAAAAGGAAGAGTGAATCACAGCAAAGGTTGAAGATTGGATATATCAGATGAAGTGCAAAGTGGTCAAATCATACAATAAATGCAACAATTAAACCAGACAGGTGACGACGCAAGTGGGAAAGACGCGCAATTATGTGAAAATCATACCATTATATTTGCAGTATCGATGCCATATTTTCTGAATATGTGAGGGATTTGGCCATACTGGACAAAATCATTCACATGAGAGAAAATGAGTCTATAATAATTTGCTACGAGACATTGTTCGAACCATTGTGAACATTGCAAAGATGAACCAAAGCAAAGGACAGTATAGGAGAGCAACGAAGAGTAAAGGGGAAGAGAAGTAGAAATGGCACTATGGCCCAAGTGATTTCAAGCAGTAGTACATAGGGATCACCACTACACAGTGTAGAGATAGTTGAAGAGCACCCAGAAATTTACGACGTATTAAAGAAACCACCCAAAAAGAAGAGGGGTGTAAATTTCCCAAACTCTCCGACATTGTAGATCAAATAAACTCACAGTTCCACAAGAGAAGCGGAGGAAGAAGCTAGTCCATGAATGACGGGAGGGGAGGACTCAAATCAAGGAAAGGGCCAATAATCGATGGATAATTTACCAGAGTGGAAATTTCCAGTAAGTATTGAAGAACTGTCGGACATAGAAACTAGATTTACACCAGCTATTCCAATTGAGCAAGAAAATTCAAAGAAATCTATAGAGGAATCACATGAGGAATCATCAGCAACTCCAAAAGATTCAAAGTTGGAGAAGAAAGAGGAAGAGATGTAGACAAAGCACCGGTTTGAACCAAGTGAAGGGAATAGTACCAAAAATTTCTTAGATCAACAAGTAAGCAAGATATTGGCTGTAATTACGATGGTCATCGGTGAAATCCAAGATATAATGTCATGGGGTTTTTCCACCAAGTAAAATGGTTGTTGCAATCACTATCAAACATAGTACTAGAGACAAGAGTACCGCACGTGGAGATGTTGCAAAGAGAAGTCGAGGTAACTGTTGGTACAAAAGTGTGGATTGTACATATTTTGTTGCAAGCACTTATAACCTGGGATCAATATGCCATTGCCACAGTGAAGCAATTAAATCAATCATCTTCAACATTAATGATCTTCCAATGCAGATGCTGACACAACTCCATAATGATGCAAGTCAAGAAATCAAAGACCATAAGGCGTTGGTGCTTGACCAATTGGTAAAGTCTCGAGAATAAGTAGATAGTGCAAAAGTTGAGATGCAATGACTGAAGACAGAGCATGAGGAAAATTTCAATGAAAATACCAAGGATTTTGATGACCGACAACAATTGGAGAGAACAATCTCAGTTGCATGCGAAGACATTCCAGACATTAATCCAGAGATGTTCATAGGGGAAAAAATGTTGCAACTAGGGAGAATAGTCATCGATCTATGGAAAGAGAATGCAGAGTTTCAAAAGCGAGCAATACCAAGAACACCAAAAGGAAAACTCAAATAAAGAAGAGGAGCAATACATGACATTGCAATAGAAATTGTGGAGAATGCGAAGGTGGTGGAAACAATTACAGAGCATATCACCAAGTACTAGGGGAATTTGGTGCAATATGAGAAGCTACACCCGTTGGAAGCACAAATGAATGAAGAAGAAGCATAATTTTCAGCTCTATAGGGATCTCTTAAAGGTATGTTCCCACTAGTGCAGGTAACCAAGGCACTAGAGCTTAAGGAATTACAACACCGTGTTAATAAGGCACGAACAATATACCAGAGGAGGTCGACATAGTTGAATGAATTACATGGACCAGCAGAGGAAGTGGTACTCAGAGTGATGGAAGATATCATGAGGAAGAAGGAGGACTTAACCACAGTCCATTAGATGAATGAGGAACCCCCAACAACACCAGAAGTGGAGTAGTGCACAGGAATAAAAGCGAAGGTTAAAGCAATAGTCAATGAAGTAAAAATTGTCTATGATGACTTCAAGGCAAAGTTTTATGCACCAGTAATTTCCATTTGTTGTGGCTCGAGGAAGAGCCACATGTTTATGTTGGATACCTATTGGCAAGGGGATAGGATGTGCAAGGTGCGCTTCCTCCATTGAAAAGGAAGAAATCGACAGGTGAAAGAGTCAACTATGTGAAAGAAGATATCGACAAATGTGTCCATTACTGTTGAGTCGGTTAATATTTTTTGGTCAAAGTTAGTTAGGAATCCAGCTATGTGGACAAATTTATAAAGGCTCAGGCCTGTAAATAGAATTAGGAGTAGATTCATTAGGTCATGATGATGATGATGGTGGTGGCGTTGGTTATGATCGATTGTTATTAATCAAGGATGTGATCTATCATATTGTAAGCATTTTGATCTATCAATGATTGTATTCTCTTGTTTGAGGCTATTCGACCAAGGAACATGTATCTTTTGTGAGATGTTTTGGAATTAATATAAGGATGATGTTGATAAGGGAATTTTTTTTTATCTATATGTTTGTGAAATATACGAACTTAATGATGGTGCAATCTCTGAATTTACATACTTGAATATGAACGATGCGAAGTCTCACAAGGGTTATAGGGATAATATATGTTGATGTTTTTGTTAAAGTAAGTCCAAATTAAGTTAGTACGATGTCTGAATTAGAAAAGTTTCAGATGATGATAAGTATTATATTTTATGAATACGATGTGCAACCCTAGATCATTGAGTAATGTTACGATAAAGTAACTGATAGTGTCAATGTCCTCTTCCTTCTCCGGAAATGTGGTTCTTGAATCCCTCCCTCAGACATCTTGGGTGAGACTGCATCTTCTTTACAAGTGTTGTTGGATAGGGTAAAACATGTCCCGGTTGATGTTTAGGGAGCTTGCATCGATGGGTGTGAACATATCTATGCAGTGAATTGCTATTGAAAAAGGTGTTTCACTGTCTCTTCTCGTAAAATTTGGGATTAAGACCCTGTTTCAAAGTTCAGCCTCTTGAAAAACTAACAAAAAGTTAACGACGACTATTTATAGAAATCAACAAAATTCAAAAATAAGTTGAAAAAAAAACAAAAAGAAATTATTGACACCTAGTTATAGAAATCACCAAACATAAAAAATAAGTTCTGGAAATGTGTTTGCCCATTTGGTCTGGCATTCTCTCAAAATATCTAGAAGTATTTGATGGAAAAAATAAACCGTGACAAGAAATACCATCTTTCAAATTCCAGCACTCCCTCTAACCACTATGTCTTGCTTGATTCCTGATTGCTCACATCTACAATTAGGTTTACATATGGCTCCAACAATCTCAAACAAGGGAAAATGGAGCTGAGATGTCTAACTTGTGCTAAGGCTACAGAGGAGACAGTAGGCTCAATCAGAGCTTCATGCTCAAAAAAATGTGGAAACCCTTCATTGAAACCAAAAAAATAACCAAGGAAGAAGGGAGGCAGTCCAAGCCAAGAGGGGCAGAGTAAAAAATCTTAACAACAAATAAAGGAGTTTACACCTAGTAAAAACAAGGACCGAGGAAATTATGAACTAACGATAGCTTGCTCATGAAACTAGAAACTATATCTTCACAGCCACAAATTGGTAAATAAAAACCTAACCGTGCTATACGACTATTCTCTGAAAATACCAAATTCTTTAGCTGATCCCAGAATCTACTTCTAATCCTCCACCCACCACTTGCATACCATGTTGGACCACCCAAATGTCTTGACATTTTTAGGGCTCATCTCAGTAGTTTAATAGCTTTTCTTCTTTGTTGTTAATGCCAACAGGTTGAATCATAGGAGAGGGCATACAAACTACCCTAAAGTGAAGCTTCAATGAGAAGATCACAGAAACGTGTCAAGCAATTCCCTTGGGGCCAGCCTTGTAGGCCCTGCGTTAAAACCTCACATGCACGTGACTTACAAATGCAGCCGTAGAGCCTCCTTCTAGTGGCTTACCATATTACTTCACAAAAGCATCTAATATCATCAATTTGTTTTTTGTAAGCCACATAATTCTATTAAAATACAAAGGCAAAATTTACAAGAGTCAACTTGGCCAAAACTAAGGGCCATCTACAGAGACTAAGAAACTGAGACAGAGACATCATTACAAGCATTAAGTTCAAATTTAAAGCAAACATAGACATAAACATAGTAATGGACATAGTTTCCAGACAGAGACATAGATAAAAGACATAAGTACATAGTTCAAAATTGAAGAAAGCCATGGTTAGGCTTGATAGCAACCAGTGGAACAAAATACCTATGGAACAATAGTAACAAAAATCAGGGATGAGGGGTCCATTCTGCTGCTGGAGAACACGAATTTTAGGCCTGAGGAACTTCTTCTATGTTGGGTTAGCCCATCATTCTTCTTGCAACTTGGAGGGCGAGTTGGTGGCGGCTTCATGAACCAGTGGAGTTGGGTGCTATAGTTGGTCAGGCATCTTCCTGGACATTTCCTTCAGACGCTTGAAGAGAGCCTCAATCATCAAAGGTATGGGGAAGGGAGGTGCAGGAGGAGCCATTGGTGTGCACCCGGTCCCGCTTCCACTACCACCTCCTCCTCGACTGGCAAGAACCAAGCCCCGGGTTGCACTTCCACTGCAACCACCACCCCAATCACGGCCACCACCACCATGCCCTAAAATTCCTACACTACCCTTAGAGGAAAATGAATTATCCATGGAGATGAGATGAGCATATATCTCAGCGATTCTCTATTTCACACCAAGGATGGAGTCGTGGGCAATGGACCAGTTGGTGATAATATCTTCCACCAAATTGCATAACATGTTTTTCATGAGCCAGTAATGGGTTATCTGGCTGGCATCCTAACTAGTTGCTAACTTCTGGTTCAGAACATGATTTTCCTAGGCTTCCACTAAGATGCGAATGTGAGAAGAGATATGGGGTTCATAGTTTGCATCTACGTGGAGGCTGCAAATATGCTTGGATTTTCCTTTGCCTAAGCTATCCCTTCTTGGTGTACCTCTTTGGCATGACATAGCGACCTGAATGTATATCTTCTAAAGAAACTTTACAGACTAAGCGATACTAAAGAAAATGAGCCAGAGAGCCAGTCACACACAAAGCTCGGCAAATTCCAAAACTAAGGAAAGACCACACCAAATGCCAAATTGAAATACCATGGCTTTCATATCCACCTTCCCCCCTGCTATGCTACTAGTGCGGCATGAATGCTGCTGCAGAAACATGAAGGCTAAGAGGAAATCAGGTCTTCGCCACCCCACGTCGCAGGTGCTGAAGAGAGAGGTTGAGCTTAACCCACGCATGGTGGACATCGAATGTTATGGAGGGTGGTGGAGTCAAGGTCGATGGACGGGCCGGGAGCGTGATGGACGCCATGGGTTCGGGGCAGATGCTGAGGCGATATGTGTCGTCGATGCTTAGATTGATCACCCACATCCGGAAATCTATTATCATCATTATTATATATTATATTTTAATAAATTTAATTAAAAACACATTGTTATTTTTACTATATAAAAATGCATATCCTAAAACCTAGCATAGGATTTTCATTATTAAAAATAACTAGTATAGAATTCTCATTATTAAAAATAAGTATTAAGAAGGAGAGGCATACATATTCTAATATTTTCTAGGATGGGTTTTTCTTTGGCACCCAACCATTTTTATTTTGTAAAATATGAATTAAGTGTGTTTAAATCTGAATTTAATTGTTTTTAATAGTGGTTTTGATGATAGAAATAGATTCAACACCATCAAAAACCTCTTGATACACAAAATTTCAGAATTTGAGAATTGTAATAGGAAAATTGAAAATCCTTTTGTCAAATTTTGTCAAAATGATACCCAAAAATCAAATATTTTCTTTAAAAATGACAAAAATTTTAAATTAAATCTATAAAAATAATATGAAAAATTTGCTAATAATAAATGTAAAATTAAGATTACATATATCACTCTTTTAAAATGACAATATAATTTTAATTATGTATAAATAATGATGTTAAAATTTTATGGAACATTAAAACTTTATAGGATTGAAACTTTTTTGTTTATTTGTTGATTGGAGTAGAGTTTCAAATTTTTAGGTGTTTACTTCCATAGAATTTCCAACAAATACAAATATTTTTGTTTACAATGAAATATTTTTTTATATTTCTATTTATATTCAATTTAGAATGACATATTTTTTTTTAAATATCTAGAATAAGATATTTATATTCTATTTAGACCAAAGTTTCCAAACTCTACCTTAATGAGAATGGGATATCTCTCCTCTTACTTTAACACCTATGTAATAATAACATTATTGAAAGTAATAACATAGAGTGAACTTTCTATATGGTAATACAGGGTTATAACTATAGACTTTTGTGTAATAATATAGAAACTAACATACCTATATTGTTTGTGTTGGATCACATAGATAGGGATCAAATGGTTAAGAAATAGTTATGGAATGGAAGAAATTTTGATTTTTTTTATTCTCCATATTGTTTTAGTTAAAACTGTTCAACTATGAGTTATCCATGCCTAGCTACATGTTATCATCAAAATTCTTAATGTTATCCATTTATAACTATAGTTACTTTTTATATTTTTTTTTTGTTATATCACATTTTTTAGTTATCTTCAATGAATAGTTATCTGCCATGAATTGTTGGTTATCTATTTATGAGTGAGCTATCCATGCATTGTTACGACTTATCCATTCATCACTACCTGTTATTTTTTATATTCCTTTTGTTATAATCGTTTATTTATAATTTTGAACTGCTGCAGCCTGCCACAATCTACACTTGTATCATTCTCCTCTGTAGATGAAAAAGCACACTCAATCATCCACCCCAAATCTCAAATAAAAACGTCCATAAATGTAATTACGCTTGTTTCATTGGAAAATAGATGTAACCCGCACGTATTTCACACAAATTTCAGTGGGATTATATTTTTTTTACTCACCATTAATAAACGAAAGTCTAAGCAGTATCAAAATACAAATTTTTATATAGGTGTAGGCCTACTGCATTTTTACTCACCATTAATTGCGATAATTTCAAAGTATATAAATAAATAATAATAACTAGGTTGGTTTTGAAAGTTTTGTTAAAGATTAACTTCACGAATAAAAACTGATTAGGTAGTTTACCGAATGCCCGTTTTGGTTCACCATTCACATGCTTAGGTAAGATAATAAAAGTGGGTTTAGATTTACTCTTTAAAAATGAAAATAAATATTTTGGTTCACTTTTCATAGGTTCAGGTAAGCTAATAAAAGTGGGTTTAGATTTACGGTTTAAAAATGCAAACAAATATTCTGGTTCACAATCCATATGTGCAGGTATGTTAATGAAAGTGGGTTTAAATATAGCCAAAACCAAGCCAACTAAACTTGAGTTTAGGGCTCAGTTGATATTGAAATTTGATTTTCACTTTTCACGTCAACCCCTTTTCATTTTTCTAGTCGAGTGAAACTTGTCTTTGTCCGACTAGACAAGTTTATAAATTTTAGTCGGGCCTACACTAGACTAACTTTACTTCAACTTACTTGTCTGACCGTTTTTTACCTCGACCACTTGTCACTTCGACCAAGTCGATTCACTTCATGTCTTCGACCTAGTCGTCTCACTACTTGCCTTCTACCAAGTTGGCTCACTACTTGCCTTCGATTAAGTTGGCTGCTTCAGTCGGATAAATCAACCGACCACTCAAGTCAGCTCACACATGCCACAACCACTCTAGTCGACTCACTTTGGTCGAAATCTACAGGGTATGTTTCTTAGTCTAAAGACTTAAGAAATTACAAATGCTTTTCACTTGTGAGTAAGATAGAGTAAAAATGGACACATTAACAAATCCAAATAACTTATGAAAAACATATGCCCAAATATGTAGGAAGACTTGAATTGACCAATGTGCCGTAAAACTGGAACTTTCACGTGGTGAGATTTTTATGGGTTCTTGTTCTTTTACTTATCAATAATTGTAAAAGACATTTACAGAAGTAAATCTAGAAATATGTGCGGCCAAATAATCATGCATTCAACCACAAACTATTTCATATATTTAACTATGTGGAAATAACAAAGTACTACAAACTTGTCAGTTACAACCTGGTCAGTCCAGACTCGTCGATCAAAGCTCTTTGACTAAATCACAGGCACAGCTCTGTCGTCTAATGTCTATGTTGTCTTGTCTGTGTCTCTGTGTAAACTGATTTACAATTTGCTTCTATTTATAGGCAATCTGAAGATTGCTTATGCATGGGCCGACTGACTCACCAGACTATAATAAATATCTACCTAACAACTTAGCTTCAGAAATAAATTTGACTGGTTTGCATTACCTACTCGTGGACTCTTCCTTCTTGTCAGACTCACAGACAAGATCTTGACTTGTACGGACTCTGACAGAATCGGCTAAGAGTCAAGTATAGATCTGCGAGTAATTATATTTTTCCAACATATTTCACACTGAAAGAAATAAATAATGACATTTCGATTAAATATTTCAGAGCGTTTGTGAAAGCAAGTTTAATAACCATGACAACTGGAAAAAAAATCAGTCATTGTCTCCTAAAAGCAACCCAAGTCACAACCCAAGTCACGATCTGACACAAGTTCGGAGATCTACCCTTATTGCGTGTAGAGGTAATTTCAACAGGCCAAAGCTGGCACTTATCAGCATAGAGATTAGAGAAAAATATCAAACGAATTCCTTGAAAACAAGCGAATCAAAGTTATTACCCGGAATTGTTGAAATGATCGAAAGATGCCATTGGGAGTATAATTATACATATATATGAGTAGGTTAATTGTTGTAAACCTATCCGTTTATATTGGAATATAATTATATATGAGTAGGTTAAGCGCTGTAAATCTATACGTTTATTGGACATTTCCATCTTCCATTATCTAGAGAGAGGGTGTCGTTTAGAGTTGATCCATTCCATTATATATGGAAACCCATCACACAGTGTTCACGTTGTTAATAAAATACGTTGTGTGTAGTGCTATCGTACAGTTACTCTTGCGATTGTCTTCCCTAGAATTTCTCAGAGTTATTTCGCTTTCGTGCATCTACGCTTCGTTTCTGTTAGGGTTTGTGAAGTTTTACTCGTTAGGTGCCGTGGTTGAATTTCCTCACGGGTTCACCGACTGCACATGTCGAGTGGTTGTGAAGTTTTTCCCTGTCCAAGTACCTGAAAGGCTGCCCAAAGTCATATGTCTTTCTGCCTAACAATAGGCCATTAGGAAGAGGTAAAAGCTAATGATTAACAAAGATATAATCCATTACCACCTGGGATTATCACAAAGAAGGATGTAAGCCATGACAACATGGGAAATGATTCTAAGTTGCTTTTCTACTTCTATGAGAGTCACAACTTTAGCATGTTCCCTACTGCATACCAGTGATGATAGTGAGGGGAAAAGCCATCCATATTTGGCAGTAGCATCAACCTGCGTCATCCTCAGGCTGTGCTCGCGAGTGCTGATAATGACATCGGACTCTCCAGCAGGGCATACGAGCTTGGGAATGATGTTGGAATAATGCACCACAACTCTCGTCTTCGGGTTTGGTTTTTCCCAATGGCCAAGGCACAGAACCTAGAATTTCATCTTCGGTGGAACGATAGAAGACTTGGGAAGCCTTACAGGTAATTTGACAGGAGAAACACTTCATAAGCACTCGAGACTATGCAGTCGGGGAACCCATGAGGATATTAAACCATGGGTCCTAGTGGGCTGCACTTCCCAAACCCTGACAAAAACGATGCATAGATCCACAAAGGCAGTATCGCTCTCTGAAATTCCAATGAACAGCATAGAAACAAGACAAAATAAGAATGTACTAAGAACAAGGGGTTGTATTAACACTACCTGTTTATATTTATTCTATATCTTGATGTATGAAACTTTAGGAACAAAAGATTGAAAGAAAAGTTTCCAAGTGGAATGGGATTTAATACATGTTTTTTTGTTTGTTTTCTTAAGTAAGAAAGAGTGCGATCATTGTATTATAGATGGAAAAAAGTTATAAAACATGGCTCTTTATGTTAGCCAAGCACTTTACATTTGAGTCAATCTAATACTACGAGATTTACGTGGATTGTCTCAGCTCAAGTGTATCTTCATAAATTTTCTAAAAATAGCATCATAAAATTTGCCTCAGAGTGGTACATACAATACAAAAGGATATCAATCCTCCATCAACTACTCATATCTAACTGTCAACATGCATGTCTACAAACTAAGCACAAACTACAATCTATTGAAAACAAAACTAATCAACTAGAAAAGGAAAAGCCACCCGGCTGTCATTTGCCAAAAGAAGTATACTGGAAAGTTGTTCATCCACCACCTCTCAAGCAAGACATAAGGGATATCCCTCCTTCCAGCCATGTGGGGATCCTCATTTGCTGGTCCATCGCCGTGGTGCATAGAGGGTGCTAGATGGATCATCACACCTAACTGCTTTAGGAGGAGGTCCACTTTGAAGTTCAGTTGCTTGAGGTTGGAGTCGAGATCAGCATGCCATTGCTTGAGTTTCCTAAGCTTGAATTCCTCTCCATCCTTATCCTAGGAATCCCAACCAATGAGGTTCTTCATAATACTAAACAACGCAACAGTTTTCTCATATTGACTTGCTCAACCCACAGACTGGCCTGGGCAGTGTATCCAATCCTCCACCTTATGGTGCTCTTCCTACATGATCTCATTGTCAAATTCCGCCCATAGATTCTTCTTACACTCATTTACTGTTGTTGGATTTCCCCATGAAGACCTAGTTTGAATATCATAGATTCCCAAAATGCCTTGATCTGATCTAGTGTCCCCCGACCCATTTCCTCCATGTGGTTCACCATGTGTTTACCCTTACCCTCATGACTAGCCGATATCATCCTCCTTTAGCCACTTAGAGAATTCACAGTGTTACAAATCTTCTCGACTCTTAAGAGGTTGATGATGGAAACAACATCCTTTGAGCACTTGGTATGCGAAACAGCGAAAGGCCACAACTTCCTAAATAGTAATTTTTCAAAACCTGAAATCATTCCCTCACTGCAATCCATGATAGTGCATTTACCATCCTTGGTACGATTATCATATATCCAAGACAGGGCTCTCGGTTTACCACATTGCGCATTCATGTTTCCGCTCTGATGAAAATATGGTGAAATGAAGTTTACAGAATGTGAAATTAAAAGAAAAACATTCGCCACATCGCCACCCACTTTCTTTTGTCTGAACCATGTACCCTTGTGTGGGCTTTGGGCTCACCCACTAGATGGATGGGTTTCGAGCATGATTTCCCCATACCGTCACATTCATCACCTCCCGCCAATCCCTAGCCTTGACACCTTAGTGGTTCTTTGTACTATGGCTTGCCAACTGATCAGCTACCTTGTTTCCCTGACTGTGGACGTCATTGAACTTTGTTTCCATTCCTTCATGGAGTATTCCCTACAAGGTTTCCACCCTTGTTTGAAGACCGCATGACCGAGCCACCTTAGAGCTCTGTGAGCCATTTTGGATTTTGATGGCCATTTGAATGACCATTTTTGAGTCACCTTCAATGATACTTGGAAACCATCCATTTTCTTTCAACATGGCTATACCTTAGAGAAGGCCTTCAATTTATACTACATTGTTCGTCTCCCAACTAATCAAGCCTGAGCCGAAGCCCCTCATCCCTCCTATGCAATCCCTAATGATAAATCCTTAGCTTGTCTGGCCTCGATTACCTTTTGAAGCACCATGAAATTTAAGTTTAAATGCATCCTCTGGTGGAAGAAACCACTCGTCAGCACTTGGGATTTCTTTGCTATGTTTGATCATGCTAGGCGCCATTTGCGTTGTGCATGTCAGGCCCCATTTTTGGAGTAAGATTGTCTCTAAAGCATTAGCTTCCTAGTCCAAATCACTCTAGGCCTCTATTCTAATGGTTTCTCAAGCTTTCGTATTAATGGATTCCTAGATTTTAATGGCAGCACTCTGTTTTCCTCGAAACGTCTGCAGGTTTATTTCCCTCCATAGTTCGCATATCACAAAATGAGGGAATAGGTCCCAAATGCAATTCAAAATAGAATTAGAGAAAGGGTTGTTGGACACTTCACTGATAGTTCTGTCTGAGTGCTGTTGAATCTTGTCAAATTTCTGAAAGATTTTTTCCCCCATGTCCCCATATTGAACAGGTTAACGTGCAGGAGTCCAGAAGATGGTTGGTCATTTCATCCTCGTATTCACCAAAAAAACAACGGTAAGGACCCATCAACCCTCGTTTTATGATGTTTTCACTATTTAAAATTATGTTATTCAATACCAGCCAACTGAAATTTGCAATTTTGGGGCACAATTTGCTCTTCCAAATATTTTCCCATTATTTTTATGTGGTTGGTGCATTAGCATTAATCATAATGTTATAGGCCTCTTTAATCATGAAAGACCTGTTGATGTATTTGTAACTTCAGAATGTATTCATCTACGTATCTTATGTATTGTAAGCCAATGTTTATTCTGGGATGTATCTATAATGTAATTGAGTCATATTGTCATAGCCCGATGTTCCAATCAGGATGATCAATAATGTAAACAAGTCATGTCAAGCCATAGTGAGTAACCCTCCTATTGTCTAAGGGTTAAACTCCCCGCAGTTCTGAGGCACTAGGGTTATTAGACTCTCCTAGTAGAGGTCGACCCTAGTAGGGTTTTAGTCATGTTGGGATTAGTATAAATAGAGAACTGGAGTCTCTATTTATCACACAACTCATCCACACTCAAGCGTAGTGCATAGTTGAGGAAGGAGAAGACACTGGGGCTAGATAAGCAGAAGGTTACTGCTATCGGGAGATCACTTACTGTTTTGGGGCTTTTACTATTTTGGTGTTGATTCTATCTCTGAGGAAGTTGTAGGGTTTTCTCCTTTATGGTTTCCCCAAGTAAAAACACTATGTTCGTTGTCTCTTGTGTTTGATTGCTGTACTTGTTATTCTCTCAATTAAAGATACTAATAATGCTAGCTTAATGTTGAAAAACTAACATGGTACCAGAGCTAACCTGAGAAGAAGACACTGTGCAGTTGTAGGAACTAGGACTTCCTAGTTTGTGGATATTCCTCCACATATTTTCAGCAAACGTAAGGTGGAATAACTCTCCTCCTTAGGGCGCATCTTTCTATCGAAGCAGAATCCAATTCTGAGGTTTTTCAGTTTTGGACCCGACACTACTGTCGAAAATTAGGGCTTTTCACAGAAGAGGATTTTTTCAGTCAGCCCAGGCCTGGATTGATCTCCTCCCCAAAATCAAAGTTAGGGACAAATTTCAAGGTATTTGGGTGGACCGATCTCTGAAAAAGAAAAGCCCTAATTTGCTCCTGAACCAACTCTGTAAGATTTCAGCTCAAGTTTTAGATCCGACATCTTGACTGAGTAAGATCTACGATCTTTTGTATTTCCGTTTGATATTCTCAGTTTAAGATGTCTCATCATACCAAGCTTGATGAAAAGCTTGAGGGAGATTATAACTTCCGAGCTTGGAAGTATAGGATCTCCCTAGTTCTGGAAGAGAATGAATTAGACTCCTACATTCATGAGGAGGTTCCAGTTCGAGAGGGAGATGAGACAAAGGCCTTACATAAGAAGAAGATGGTTATGGCAAAGAGGATCATTGCTGATTCTATTAAGGATCACCTTATCCCATAGGTGTCCATTCTCAAGACACCTAAAGCTATGTTTGATTCCCTAACCAAATTGTTTGAAAAGAAGAACATAAATCGAAAGATGACTCTGAGGAATCAACTGAAGAATGTGAATATTCAGAATGCAGAGACCATCCAATCTTACTTCACAAGGTTTTCTTAGATCAAGGAACAATTAGAAGCTGTAGATGAAGAAGTGGAGAATGCAGAGATTGTGATGACAACACTGAATGGCCTTCCTAGGTCATGGGATTATTTCATCCAAGGAATCTATGCTAGAAAGAAGTTAGTCAAATTCAACAAACTATGGAGAGAATGTTCTCATGAAGAAGCATGGATAGCAGCTCGAGAAGACAATATGGGAAGTGAATACCAAGCTCTCACAGTCCACTCCAAGAAAAGTAGAAGAAGATCTCATTACTCCAAAGGTAAGGATCCTCATCAGAGATAACATTAGAAGGGACCTATCAAAATTGAGATGTTATACATGTGATGAAAGAGGGCACTTTACAAAATACTATCCTAAGAAAAAGGGTCACTCTCATAATAAGAAGGGCAACAAAAGAATACATCATGCTCATGCTGTAGAGGATGATGAACCATCCTAGCAGATATCTAGATATGAAAGTGAAGACTCTTCAAGCGAGGATGAATATGTTGTGATCTCGTCTCTCACAGGAAACATTACTCATGGAAGTGATGATTGGATTATAGACAGTGCGGCTTCCAAACATATGACTAAATTCAAAGAATCCTTTGTGAGAAGGTTAGAAAATGAATCACCTCACACGGTGAATCTAGGAGATGACTACCAATATCCAATAAAAGGTAGTGGGGAATCTTCATATAAAATAGAATCTGGTAAGTCTCTAACAATGAAAGAAGTATTGTTTATGCTAGGACTCAAGAAGGACCTTCTCTCAATATCACCATTGGATGCAAAAGGAATGAGAGTTGCATTCATAGATGGTCAAGTTATCATGTGGCCAAAAGGAAAGACTATCGATGATGCGGTAGTGATTGGAGAACAAGAAGGAGGTTTGTACAAATTGAAGGGCCATCCAGAACAAGCCTTGATCCATGAAATAGTATATCCAAATGAGATTTGGCATAGAAGTCTTGCACATGTGCATTATAGAGCACTACCTATTGCGAGCAAAGTTGTTGAAGGTCTTCTAGAATTCCAAGCAAAACATGATGGGGTCTGCAAAGGATATGCGAAAGGGAAAAATACAAAAAAGACGTTTCCTAGTAGTGAAAGAAAATCCAAAGGCATACTAGAAATCATCCACTCCAATGTATGAAGTCCTATGTCATCAAACTCACTAAGCGGGTATGCATACTATGTTTCTTTTATTGATGATTTTTCTAGAAAGACATGGGTTTAATTCATGAAGAACAAAGACGAAGTATTCAGCAAATTCAAGGAATTCAAAGCCTTGATCAAGAACCACACTGAAAAGAATATCAAAACTTTTTGATCAGATAATGGCGAAGAATTGACTTCAAATGAATTCAAAGAGCTATGCAAAGAATCAAGGATTAAGAGGGAGTTGTCTGCTTCTTATAATCCATAACAGAATTGGATTGCGGAACGAAATAACAGAACTATCATGGAAGCTGCAAAAGCCATGCTTCATGATCAAGATCTTCCTATGCATCTTTGGGTTGAAGCTGCCAGAACAATAGTGTATGTACAGAACCATACTCTGCATAGAGTACTCAAGAACAAGACTCCTGAAGAAATATTCTCCGAAAAGAAACCAAAAGTTAGCCATCTCAGAATATTCGGCTGTCCTGTGTACATACACATTCCAAAAGAGAAGAGAACAAAATTAGATCCTTCAAGAAAGAAGGGCATATTTGTGGGATACTCTGAAAGCTCGAAGGCTTACAGAATCTATTTCCTAGGATACAAGAAGATTGACATTAGTAGGGATGTGGCATTTGATGAAGGCACAACTTACAACAAATCTGGGAAGAGACTTATTGAAGAACCTGAAGAAGAAGAAGCAGAAGCACCCAGAATTCATGATACAACCATGAACGAATAAGCTCAAGAATAAGATCGATATTTCAAAGAACCACAAAGACCTATAGATCCACCTCTGGAGAAGAATCCTCATAAGACAAAACCTGCTTGGGTACATGAACTTATCCAAGGTGCGGAAAGATATGGGGCTCTAGAAGACAATCACAGAGAAAGTAAGAGGACCATATCCTGCTCTAGGTATGTAGCTTTACTATGTGATTTCATTGATAAAGAACCTTCCAATTATGAAGAAGTGGCAGAACTAAAAGAAAGGAAGGATGCTATGATCGAAGAATATCAATCAATCATGAAGAATGATGTTTGGGATGTTGTCCCAAGACCAGAAGGGAAGTCAGTTATCACTTCCAAATGGATATACAAGATCAAGAATGTTGCAGATGGTAGCATTGAAGAGTATAAAGAAAGATTTGAAGCTTGAGGTTTCTCTCAGAAAGAAGGAATAGACTATGAAGAAACATTTTCACCTGTAGCCAGATACACTTACATCAGATCAGTACTTTCTTTGGCTGTAGTGATGAAATGGAAGATACACCGGATGGATGTCAAGAATGCCTTCTTGAATGGTGTATTGTAAGAGAAAGTGTATGTAGAACAACCACTCGGTTTTGAGACACGTGAAAAAGAGTCTCATGTATGCAGATTGAAGAAATCCCTATATGATTTGAAAAAGGCACACAGGACCTGGTACGATAGAAGTGATAGCTTTCTATCTAGTTTGGGATTTACCAAGAGTAAAGCAGATTCCAACCTTTACTATAAGGTTGAGGATGGCAATCGAGTGATGCTTCTACTATATGTAAACGATCTATTTGTGACAGGTACAGATGGGTTGATTGTTGATACGAAGAGAAATCTTGCTGCTGAGTTTGAAATGAAGGACTTGGGGATGATGCATTACTTTCTAGGTATGGAGGTGTGGCAGAGTACAGATGGAATCTTCCTTGGAAAAGGGTGTTAAATTTTCATATGCTTAGCTAATACATCAGTATATCATTTCATTTTCATAACAAAAGCATATAAACAGGATCACTAAAAGAAATAGCATCATAAGAACAACACAAATTTATCCTGGGAAAACCCAGCAAAATATTCCTCAATATATATGCCCAAAAAGGTAAAAGATAAAACTAGCAAGGAGATCAAAGCTTGATCCTCCTCCTTCTCCTGCTACTCTTCCCTTCTCCACTAATGCGCTACACAAGTGAGAGTGTGTACTCCAAATGAGGAGCGCTACACCTCTATTTATATTCATCTGTTCACTTTAATTAACTCATATGACATGTAGGCTCGAGTTAAATCATGTAGGCTCGAGTTACACATGTAGGCTCAAGTAACCACACTGGGGTGTTAATGACCCACCTTTACAATTAGAGGGGACTACCTCATGACTCTTATTAGTTATTCCGATTAGAAGCATTGAGGTACAAAGTAATACAAGTGGTTCTTCCGATAGGACCATCGGGGACCACAGAAAGATACATATAGAATATTCTTCAAAGTTACAATATTTCAACTGTCCCCCTTAACGAGAAGGGTATTCTACAACAACATCAACAACAACAATAGTAGGAGAGAGATAAAGGACATCATCAATATCATCAGGGTAACACATCTATAAATCACTGGAAGCTTTTCAACATCATATAGTCTTCGTCTTCAATCTTCAACGACAACAACTCTTTGATCAGCATCAACATCTTTTGACCTTTTGATTAGCAACATCTTCAGCTCTTTGACCTTTTGATCAGCAACATCTTCAACACTTTGACCTTTCAATCAGCAACATCTTCATCACTTTGACCTTTCAATCAGCAACATCTTCAGCACTTTGACCTTTTGATCAACAATATATTCAGCAACATCTTCAGCACTTTGACCTTTCGATCAGCAACAACATCATCATCATACTCTGATGTTTTGATTAGAAACATCATCATCATCATCATACTCTGATCTTTCAATTAGAAATATCATCATCATCAAAACATCATTATCATCAAAACATCAACATCATCAAAACATCAACATCATCATAATCAAAACATCAACATGATCCTTCCCTTCGGAATTACGAGATCAACATGTATGTGTTACTCAGACGATCCTTCCTTTCAGAATTACAGGATTTTGATCTTTATAGAGTTACCAATGATCCTTCCTTTCCAAATTATGGGATCAACACATCAGTGGAGCTCAAACGATCCTTCGTTTCGAAATTACAGGATCAAGTCGTTACGAAGCTACTAACGATCCTTCCTTTCGGAATTACGGGATTGAGATCTTTATAGAGTTACTAAAGATCCTTCCTTTCAGAATTATGGGATCAATAAATTTGTGGAATTCAAAAAATCCTTCCTATTAGAATTACAGGATCAAGTCAGTGATCCTTCCTTTCGAAATTACGAGATTTAGGTCTTTACGGAGTTACTAACGATCCTTCCTTTCATAATTTTGGGATCAACACATCTATGGAACTCAGACAATCCTTCCTCTAAGAATTATGGGATCAAGACACGTTCTCATGTACTGAAGTCACCAGATTTGTTCTGAACCGAAGTTAAAGGATGATACAATCCTACCACCTTCTTGATGACCGAAGTCACCAAATCCATTGTGAACCAAGGTTCATGGATGATACAATCCTACCATGTTCTCTAGTACCAAAGTCATCGGATCCATTCCGAACCAAGGTTCACGGATGATACAATCCTACCACCATCTTGATGACTGAGTCACTGGATAACTTTAGGGAAAGTGCCTAGTGATGATACAATCCCACCACATTCTCGAGGACCGAAGTCTTTGGATCACTTTAGGGAAAGAGCCCAGGGATGATACAATCCCACTTCAAAATCACTACTCCCTCTTTTAGGGAAGCTCTTTCCAAACCACACCAAGCTTGTCTCGAAAGTGTTTGAACATTACTCGAGACAGAGGCTTCATCAGCACATCATCATCTAAATCATCATCATATACATATTCAGTATGTGAATACTAAACTATCACCATCTGTATCTCCAGTATGTGAATATTGAAAGCATCATCTATATCTTTAGTATAGAAATACTGAAACATCATCATTTGCATCTTATCTCGTATGTAGAAATACCAGATTTCTATGTGTTACAATGAAACACAGGGTCTCTGTCATCGCAAATCTGGTTATCACACAAAATCATTGTAGTATCCATATTCAGGTCAAAGAGACCTGATATCAGCTTCCGAATCCATATGGCTTTACAACTTAGCAAAGCAATTTTCTATGTATTATGCTTCAGTCGTGCTACGAGAAACACTGGATTGTTTCCTGCTAGACCATGAACTCATAGCAGACCCAAAACAAAAGAATATACCTCATATGCTTTTCCTGTCTGAGATACTTCCATCCCAATCTTCATCTATGTAGCCATACAATCTATACTCATGGCTGCCATCATAGTATAGACCATAATCTATAGTCCCTTTTAGATATGTCATCACATGTCGTGCAGCTACCAACTGAACTCGTCTAGGTTGAACTAGATATTGACTTAAGGTGTTCACAACAAAACAAATGTATGGTCTGGTATTTGTTAAGTACATCAATGACTCAATGATCTGTCTGTAATGAGTCACATCCACTAATTCTGATGAGTCATCAGCTAACAACTTCAATTTGGAATCCATGGGTGTGTCCATGGCTTTGTATTCCAACATATCGAATCTTATCAATATCTCTACTCCATACTTTCCCTATTTGAGAAAGATTCCTTCTGAACTTTTCCATACTTCCAAACCTAGGAAATAATGCATTAACACAAGGTCTTTCATCTCAAATGCTTCTGCTAGTTTCTTCTTGTTTTCCATAATCTGTTTCTCATTTCCTGTCAAGAATAAGTCATCCACATATATTAGTAGGATGACAAGTTCATCTTCTATAACTTTGAGGTAAAGGTTGGGATGAGCTTTACTCTTGGTAAAGCCAATACTCAACAGGAAACTATATATTCTTCCATACCAAGCTTTGGGAGCTTGCTTCAGGCCATAGAGGTCCTTCTTCAACTTGCATATGTGACTCCATCTGTCTTAAACTTCAAATCCTCATGAATATTTGATGTAAAACTCTTTCTCAATCATACCATTAAGGAAGGCTTATCTTTACTTCATCATGGATAAACTACCATGATAGTTTTGAAGGAAATGTACCTTGCTTCCTGGAGTAAGTGTCTCTTCAGAATTAATTCCCTCTTTCTTATAATAACCTCTAGTCACATGTCTTTCCTTACTTAGATCAACAACATAATTTATCTTGCAAATCCATTTGGAAGATACTACATTCTTTCTTTCTGGTTTGAGTACTATATCCCAAACATCATTCTAGCATCATAACATCTTCTATGAGTTTTTCTTGTCAGGTTATCAATATATCCTAGTCTTCTACATTCAACCTTGAAGGTTGGAACCCACTTTACTCTTGTTAAAGTCTTGACCCATCATGAAGCTATCCATCATGTTGTACCATGTCGAACTCAGATATCTTCTATAGTCACTCCCCCTGAAGTGGAGTATCATTGTCCTTCTTCATTCTATACAAGTGCTTCTATGCTTGATATATACTTGTCAATAGAGTATGTCATGTAATAGTCTATTCTTTCTGAGGAAAATCATGAACCTTGCTTTGTACACTTTTTCTTGTAGATCCATATGGAAGATACTACGTACTTCCCTTTATGTCTCGAAACCATATCGAATACATCATTCCCCATGATCAACTGTTATTCTTTGATCATAGCTTCCTTCATAGCATTCTTTTCTTCATCTTGAGTTATCTCTCGTACCCATGGTGGTCTTCATCCTTTGAGGTGGATCTACCACTCTCTGAAGCTCTTTCTTCTGTCATGGTGTCTCTGACCCTGGGAGCTTCAGATTCATGTTTATTGGAGTGAATCTTGAATCGTCATCACTTGTTCTTTGGAACAAGTCTCATCCTTCTTTTCTTGTAGGAGGTTGTACAGGACCTTTCCTACAATTAAAATGCACCAGTTGCATGGTTAGAACTATTTCATTAAACATATGCATAATGATAAATTATTATGCATCATGCAACTATTTAGCCAATACAACATTCAACCATATCTCACAAAAACTTTTCTAGATGCCTTACATCTCTACCAAGACAACATTGAGATTGTGTACTAATCCAATATGTCAGCAAAGAGGTTTCATTCTAGATAAGTATAAATGGAGAGTTGTATACCACCATGAGCTACTTACCCATCACATGCATATTAGTAGTATACAGTCATTAATGCAAACAATCTATCATGCATAACACATCAACTAAATATAATCAAATGCATAACAAAACAATATCATTAAATGACAATTGAATACTTATCTTTTGTTTGTTTCATGGGTAGACTCCTTCTTGATCATTTTGCTTCATCATCTTCTTCATTCATGAAATCATCATTTATTATCCAAATGATAAGATTTATAAGAGGTTATTTAAGAATTGAGTTCTTCATATTCCTCATTGATTGAGGGATCTTCTTTGAATGGTGAGAGCTTTATCTTCAATTGCTCCCATCTTTCTTCTTATCTTCTTATGACACGAGCTTCTTCTTCTTCTTCCTAGGTTTTGTTGAAAGTAATTACTTCATTCTGGCATACATTCCTTGAATGAATGAATTCTATGATCCTGGGAGACCATTCAAGGTGGCTATCACCACTTCTGCATTCTCTGCTTGTTCTTCTACCGCTTCAAGATGTTCTGCATTCCGGATCTTCACATTCTTCAACTGTTTTCTCAAAGCCATCTTCTAATTTATGTTCTTATCCTCAAATATATTGATGAAGGAATCAAACATATTCGGTGTCTTTATGGAAGACACTTGTGGTACAAGTTGATTCATGATTGAATCAACAATGATCTTCTTGGCCTTGATCAAGTTCTTCTTGTGTGAGGCTTTGAGCCTCATCTCCTTCCGGAACTGGAACCTCTCTACTCATGAAGGTGTCCAATTCATTTTATTTAGAGAGATCAAATACTTCCATGCTTGGAAGTTTTAAACTTCACAAATCTTATCATCAAGCTGATGTGATAGATCACTTTCAAATGAAAACCTCAAATGCAAATAGCAAAAGATTAGATCTTAGCGATTTGAGGTGTTTGTCCTGCTTCCGAAGCTGGCTGATTTAGGGTTTGTCAGAGAAACCCTAATTTTAAAAACTTGGAATATTTAATATCTTATTGGATATAAATATAGATATCTTCAAATGGAGCTGTCTAATGTACTCCTTTTCTAAAAACAGCGGAGGGAAGCTC
Source organism: Pseudotsuga menziesii (assembly GCA_001517045.1). Classification (NCBI taxonomy): domain Eukaryota; kingdom Viridiplantae; phylum Streptophyta; class Pinopsida; order Pinales; family Pinaceae; genus Pseudotsuga; species Pseudotsuga menziesii. Next base: position 580,203 of record LPNX010435431.1, on the reverse strand, counting down.
CTGGAACAGGAAGCCCTAGTTTTCCAATTTCTTCTACAGAAATTTCTGTCACTGTTTCTATGATATATATGAAATTACTACTCCTCTATGTCTGAAACTTAGTACTAAGGTAAAATTGCATGTCCATGATCCAACACCACATGTTTCATTAGAATTGGTTTCACCAATTGGGATTTATGATCCTTTTCCCAAGGTGACCTGTTATAGGACTGTTCAGAACAACGAAGTTGTACGGATTTACATGTGTCACTATTTTACCTTCTAGTTCTGAAATTTGGACCACATAAATTAGAGTACGTGTTATTTCTAGAACAGCTTCAGGAATTCCATTTGGAACTTTTTATCCCAAGCTATAGAAATTCTCCTCAGGTGTCCTGGTTAGGGATGAATTCTGGAAGAGTCTGGAACCCTAACTTGGAGAGATCGTATCTCCTAGAATATAGAGAATATGAGGCTGAATTTTGGATGAAATGTACATCAGGATTTTATATTTGGCCTATACAAGTTTCAGCTCCTGAAACTTTTCCAATATTGGGATATAGCAATTGTACCAAAACTTAGTTGTTTTAGTATTTAGAGGTTTTCTAGCTCGGGGTTTCACCCAACCAAAAATATTGATCTAGGTCTCTAATCTTAGATTTTAATGAGGAGAGAAATCCTATGCTAGGCTCACTCGAAAATTCTTCTTCTGCAAGAAGCCCTAATTTCTTCCGGGGAGAGAGAGAGAGTTATTTCACCTTGTGAAAGTTGTCATGTTCAGGTTATCTCTGATACCATGTTAAATTTTCATATGCTTAGCTAAGTTATTAGTATATCATCTCATTTTCATAAAAAAACATATAAAAAGGATCACTGAAAGAAACAGTGTCACAAGAACAACACAGATTTATCCTGGGAAAACCATAAAGGGAAAAACCCAACAAAAGCTTCCTCAATATAGATGCCCAAAAAGGTAAAAGATAAAACCAGCAAGGAGATCAAAGCCTGATCCTCCTCCTTCTCCTACTACTCTTCTCTTCTCCACTAACGTGCTACACAAGTGAGAGTGTGTACTCCAAATGAGGAGTGCTACACCTCTATTTATATTCATCCATTCACTTTAATTAACTCATCTGACATGTAGGCTCAAGTTAAATAATGTAGGTTTGAGTTACACATGTAGGCTCAAGTAACCACACTGGGGTGCTAATGACCCACCTTTACAATTAGAGGGGACTACCTAATGACTCTTATTATTTATTCTGATTAGAAACATTGAGGTACAAAGTAATACAACTGGTTCTCCCGGTAGGACCATCGGGGACCACAAAAAGATACATATAGAATATTCTTCGAAGTTACAATATTTCAACAAAGGGAAGTATGTAGTAGAGATCCTAAAGAGGTTTGGGATGATGGACTGCAAGGATATGGCCACACCTATGGCATCGAACCTGAAGCTATTGAGTCATGCTTCATCAGAGTCTATTGATGCTACGATGTATCGCCAGATGATTAGGTCATTGATGTATATGACAAACACGAGACCAAACATTTCCTTTGCTGTGAACACCTTGAACTAGTTCTTGACAAATCTAAGAAATGTTCACTTTGATTGCTACAAGGAATATTCTGAGGTACCTAAAGGGTACAGTTGATTATGGGCTCAAGTACGATGTGAATAAAAACATTAACCTGGAGGGTTATGTTGATTCAGATTGGGCAGACAGTGCCATGGATAGGAAGAGCACTTCAGGGTGTTGCTTCAGTATGGGATCAAGTGTGATCTCTTGGTTTAGCAAGAAGCAATCCTGTGTGGCACTGAGTACAGCTGAAGCAAAGTATGTCATAGCTTCTTTAGCTAGTTGTGAGGTAGTGTGGCTGCGGAAGCTACTGTCTGATATATTTGATCTCCAGTTGGATGCTACTTGGATACATTGTGACAACCAGAGTTGCGTGAAGTTGTTAGAGAATCCAGTGTTCCATGACAAGTCGAAGCATATCGAGATCAAGTATCACTATATCAAGGATATGGTGTGGAGGGGAGCAATGAAGCTCCAATATGTTGCGACGAAGGAACAGATAGCTGATGTATTGACGAAGCCATTGGCTAGGATGAAGTTTGAGTAATTCAGGGAGAAGCTTGGTGTTCTCCAAATTGAGGTTTCCTCCAAGAGAAAATGATGAGACCCATAGCCATTCTGACATGGTGAGAGGATTGGTTCCTTCCATGGCTAGATGTAAGGGCTAATCCATTCTATAATGGTGAGAGGATTGGTTCCTTCCATGTCAGATATGAGTGTTGGCCATTATGTCGAGTAGGATAGATGTAAGGGCAATTGCCATTCTAGGAATGGAGGCACCGGGTTAGTTACCAGGAAAACTCAGTCTAGGACTGAGAAGCCATTCTGATGTGACAAAGGGATGTGTTCCCACTTGATTAGATGTAAGGGTTGAACCATTCTATCATGGCTAAAGGATTAAGTTCCTTCCATGTCAGATGTGAGTGTTGGCCATTTTGTCGAGTAGGAAAGATGTAAGGGCAATTACCATTCTCTAGAAGAATGGAGGCACCTGGATAGTTACCAGGAAGGTCTGTCGAGGAGAACTGGGGGCCATTCTGATATGATTATAGGATTGGTTCCTACAAGATCAGATATGAGTGCAAACCCTTCCATCATTGTGAGAAAGATGTGTTACCTCCTGGGTGGATGTAAGTGCAAATCCTTTCTTCAATCATGTGTTGATCAGATAAAAGTGTTGAGCCTTTCTTCGATCATGTGTTGATCAAATATAAGTACTGTGCCTTTCTTTGATCATGTGTAGATAAGATGTAAGTGCAGTGGCATTCTTCGATCATGTGTTGATCAGATGTAAGTGCAGTATCTATCTTTGATCATGTGTTGATCATATAGAGATGTTGAAGCCTTTCTTCGATCATGTGTTGATAAGATGTAAGTGCTGGGCCTTTTTGATATGATTATAGGATTGGTTTCTACATGATAATATGTGAGTACTGGGCATGCCTTTCTGACGAGTAGGTCAGATGTAAGTGTTGGTTGTGCCTTTCTTCCATCATGTGTTGATCAAACATAAGTGCAGTATCTATCTTCGATCATGTGTTGATCAGATAGAAATGATGAGCCATTCTTCGATCATGTGTTGATCACATGTAAGTGCAATATCTATCTTTGATCATGTGTTGATCAGATACAAATGATGAGCCTTTATTCGATCATGTGTTAATCAGATATAAGTGCTAAAGAAGACCTACATGGAGGCTAAGCCTACAACCAACATGAAAAAGGGTTGGCTTTGTAGAACTTCCTGTGACGAGAAGAATCATGAGATAGCACCTGTGATGATAGTTAGTGATGATCCATATTGAGTGATGATCCAGATCTAGTGATGATGATCCAATAGAGATGATCCATATCTAGTGATGTTTCCCAGTGATGATCCAGATCGAGTGATGATGTTCCATGATGATCCAGATCGAGAGATGATCTAGATCCAAAGATGAATATGACTTGAAGACTCAAAATACTTGAGATGTAGATGATGAGATGACCCAGCTGATACAGAGAAGAAGACCAGTGCTGAAAATTGTGTCGAAAGAATACCTTCATAGTTAAGAGGGAGTGTTGATGTATTTGTAACTTCGGAATGTATGCATATATATATATTATGTATTGTAACCCGATGTTCATTCTGGGATGTATTTATAATGTAATTGAGTCATATTTTCATGCCTCCATGTTTCGATCGGGAGGATCAATAATGTAAACAAGTCATGTCAAGTCATAGTGAGTAACCCTCCGATTGTCTAAGGGTTAAAGTCCCTGCAATTTCGGGGCACTAGGGTTATTAGACTCTCCTAGTAGAGGTCAGCATTAGTAGGGTTTTAGTCATGTTGAGATTAGTATAAATAGAGAACTGGAGTCTCTATTTATCATACAAATCATCCACACTCAAGTGTAGTGCATAGTTGAGGAAGGAGAAGACATTGGGGCTACATAAGAAGAAGGTTACTGTTGTCAGGAGATCACTTACTGTTTTGGGTATTTTATTGTTTTGGTGCTGATTCTATCTCTAAGGAAGTTGAGGGGTTTTCTCCTTTATGGTTTCCCCGAGGAAAAACACTATGTTCGTTGTCTCTTGTGTTTGATTGCTGTACTTGTTATTCGCTTAGTTAAAGATCCTAAAAATGTTAGCTTAATGTTGAAAAAATAACAAGACCCTGATGGTATTAGCCCCATCCGAGCTTGTCATTCCCCTGATGATTTTTTATCCTTTAGTTGTCTAGGGATTCTAGCAATCTAGAAACCTCCTCCTCTGTTCCCAGGCATTTCCACCATTCTTTATCATCCCAGGTCCTAAAGTATTCGTAGTCGGTTTGTTGATTCCATATTTTTTTTGCCAAGGTGAGACCTTGGGTGATCCATGCTTCCATTATCTACTTGAATTATCCCTCCCACCCCAAGGGTGGAAGTTATTTCCAGGAGTCCTCCCATATCCTATCCATCCAGCCATCCATGACCTCCCATAAGCTATGAGCCTAGACTAAGTCTCTCCCCTAACAGGTTGTGCACCAAATGTGAGACCCTCATTTTTCTTCTGAGAACCGTATAAGGTCATTTTTTTCCATCCCTCCGCATATTGGTGTGCCAAATTTCCATCGAGGGTTCTTTATCCTGTGTGACCCATATCGACCAGAGCATGGCTCCACTGACTATGCTTTATTTCTTTGGGTCTCTCAGGCCAAGCCCCCGTTGTAGTTTTTGGGTGTAGATCATGTCTGAGTTGACCAGGGCCCACTTCCTCTTATCAATGTTTCCACTCCACAAAAAATCCCTTTGAATACGACGGGTTTCCTTAAGAATCATTTTCGGAGCCGCCAAGATGGGTAAAACGTAAGAAAGCATTGCTTGGGGAACTAGCTTTCCCAGGAATAGTATACTTGTGAAATTGATAGACCTTAGATTCCAATTTGTCAAGCACTTTTTCATATTATCTAGGATGTTTCTCCACAAACCTTTTTTCGCTAGGAAATTCACCAGGGGTGTGCCCAAATATTTCGATGGAAGGGAGCTCTCCTGGAAGTCTAGAATCCTACATATATTTATTCAAGATACCCTCAGGGTATTGAATAAAAATAACTGATATTTATGGTCATTGACCTCCATGCCTGATGCTAAGCCGAAGTTGTTCAGGCATTTCTTGAATCTCTAGGATTCTTGGACTTAAGGGTAGCCTGTGAGCATCATATCATATAAATATTGATGTTGAGTATGCTTAGTTTCCTTAGTGTGGATTTTAAGCCCTCTTAACTCATCATTCTCCCTTGTGTACGCTAGAGACATCCCCAATCCCTCAGCCATTAATATATAGAGGAAAGGGGATATGGGATTCCCCTACTTGATTCCCCTGTAAGGTCGGAAGGTTCCTGATGGGACCCCATTAATCAGGATGGAATAGAAATTATATTTTACTAAATACATTATCCATTCAATCTAGTCCTCTTGAAACCCAAAATATTCAAGCATACGCCTTACAAACTACCAATTGAGCTTGTCATAAGCCTTCACTATGTCCAACTTTATTGGCATTCCTTGCATTATTTTTGTTCTTATAGAGTGGAGTAATTCATGAACCAATATGATTCCATCTGTTATCTATCAGCCCTCTACAAAGCTCGATTGTTCAGGAGAGATAAGCCTCAGTAACAAGGGATTAAGACAATTTTCTATCACTTTGGTAATGATTTTATAAATCACATTACATAGGCTAATGGGTCTGAATTTATCTGGAGAGTCCGCTCCTTTAAATTTTAGAATTAGAGTAATGAAGGTGGAATTGAATGCTGGAAGTAATCTTTTCATTATCTTGGAGTCTTCCACAATTATCCATACCTCCATCTTTATGAGGTCCCAAAGGTGGTGGAAAAAATTAATCGTAAAACCATTGTGACCTGGGGTTGTACCTTTGTTCATTTGAAACAACGCCTCCTCCACTTTATAAAGGGCTATGGGTTTCATCAAAAGATCATTTTGCATAGAGGAGACTAACGAAGTGATGAACATGGTGATTTATTCAATATCAGTACTTCTCTCCGATCTTGGGTCTGACATTATATATACGAAGAAATTATTTAATGTTGCTTCTATTCCTTCCCTAGATTTGACCCATTTTCTTCCCACTATTTTTAAAGAGTAGAAATTTTTTTGCATCCTATTCTACAGCATTGAGTGGTGAAAGGAAGTTGTATTCCTTTCCCCCTATTTTAGCCAGCAGTTCTGGGATTTTTGCTTCCAGAGGAATTCCTCTTGCTTTTCCTATTCCTCCAGTATTGAGAAGATCCTTCTCTATTATACTTGTAAGTCTTCAATGTATCCATCCCTCATCCATATTGACTGTATCTATTGGATATGCAGCTCCAAGGTCCTTTTATCAGCAAAATTGTTGTCGAATTCCTCCCTATTTCATTTTTTAATTCTAGATTTTAAAGCCTTCAGTTTCTGTTGGAACTTGTATACGCTTAGACCCCCTTCCTTACATAGCTCTTCCCACCAAGTTTTTATTTTTTCATCGAAACCAAGGTGATATGACCAGAACTATTCCAACCTGGAAGGATTTTTGAATTGGGATCCCAACCCACTCCACATTAACTATATAGGTGAGTGGTCTGGCGCAAGTCTTGGATGGGTAGCTGAGTGAATTTCACCAACCATATCTATGATCGATTCTGAGACCAGGAACCTATCAATCCTGGATTCTATATGGTTTTCCCTCGACCTTGTATTATTCCATTTGAACCATCATTCCCCTGGAGTGATATCAACCAAGGAAATGTCCTCAATAGTGTCCCTAAAAACCTCACATTCTTCCTAAAGCCTTCAGTGACCACCTTTCTTCTCCTCTAAGGATGTAATGAGATTAAATTCCCCTCCCACTAACCATTTTCCATTGGTCCTATGCTTATTGACCTTTCAGAGGGATGTGAGAAAACCTTTCTTTTCTCCTGGATTGTGGGGAGTGTAAACATTCGTGAGAATTGTGTGAGAATTCCTTCCACTGGGAATCCAACCACTTTAAATTCTGTAGATAAGAGGCATTTTCTATCGTGGAAGCCTCCCAAGGTCACCCTTAAATGATTCCACGGGATACCCAGGCCTCCCACAAATCCTTTATCATCGATTCCCATTCCTTCACTCCCCTTCCAAATTTTCTTACTTACCTCCTATATTCTATTTGCAGAGCAATTTGTTTCCTGATAGAAAACAATTGTTGAGTTTTGTCTCTTAATCTTTTTATGTAGAGCTCATACCTTCCATGGGATATTCAGGCTCGAAATAGTCCAGTAGAAAATATTCATTGGGAAACTAAATTCCTAAGGCCACCTTTATCATTCGAAATTGTCCTGACTCAACTAACCTCCTTCCTGCCTCTGCAACTCTCTGCTTATTCGATTTTCATCTAGCCTTCTTTGAGATTTATTTGAATTTCCTTTTTGTGTCCTTATGAGATCTTGAGCTTATCCCCAATTGGTTTAAGGCTCAGGAATGGAGGATGGCTTCCTTCAATGGTATTACTTGTTCTTGTGGAACATAGCATTTCTCTACATCTCCATAGGCCTTCTCAATACCTTCTAGATATAGGTCTCCAATATCTATATCCTACACTTTGTCTCCTATCTCATGATCTTCTTGAGTCTGCTTTCCTTCAATCATTTCCTCTTCCATATGAATGCCCTGTTCCAACATATCTTGCAGTGTTTTGTTTTACTTTTCTGCCTATGTATTTTTTCCTTCATTATCTTCTATAATATATTCTAGGATATCAAATTTGTTAGAGACTGTTGTCTTTTTGTGAATGTATTGATTTTCTTGCCTTCTTCCCCCTCTTTTCCAAGATGAGACCTTAGTGGAACCATGAGACTTCTGATATTCCTCCTTTCTTCCCCCACCTTCATTTGGGTTATTCATGGGACAATCCCTAGATATATTCCCATATTCATGGCACCCTCAGCATCAAAATGGAATCTGCTCATAGTCTAGGGTTTGGAGCCAGTCCTCATCCTCCCATGACATTCAAATTTCTTCTAGAAGCTCTTTAGATAGATCCATGTAAATTCATATCCTTGCATATGTCGTATACCATTGAGGCTGGGTTAGTTATGAGATATTTACAATTTACCCAGGGTGTTCCCTAGATATTACAAAATCTCTAGATCCATGTACTCTCCTGAAAAGGAATAAAATATAATCCATAGAGGAGCCACCTTCATATCTTCCTTTTCAGGGAAGAAATTCTCCTTCCAGGTCCATAAGAAGAGGCGAGCAGAGTAGTAAAAATACATCCCCCCATCTAGGATCATGTTCAGTCTTCCATATTTAGGAGGGAAATGGTGAAAAAAAATTGCTCCTAAATGGAGATCATAGTGCTCCTTTGGTTTCCATGTTGAATTGATCCACCATACTAGGGGTTTTTCTGATGGCTGAAGACCCACAAAGTTCCCTATAAGTGCATGATCCTGCATGGAATGGATCTTTTCCTAGATCTTAGACGATTTAACTTTCATGCTTGGAATCAGGGATGCTTTAGGAATGCACTCCCCTTACTTCCTAACCATTGGTTTCTTTTCCTTGTTCAGATCCAGGTCAATTGGAATGTCTCTAATCCTTAGGTCAGTTGTTTAAGGTGATCATGAGGCTCTTGTTCTTCTCCCACTTCCCTCTTCCATTCTTTCTCCAAGCCTCATTCCTTTAGAAAACCCCACTCAATCCTTCCCCCTATGAGTTCTACATCTACCAAAACCCTTTCCTCCCGAAATACAGACCTTCTCAATCATATAGATCAATACATGTTGTTATTGTTATGTATTGAATTAGATTATGTAAAATGATTTAAATAGTTAAGTATGTGTAATATAATTATGTTTATATTAAGGTTTTCTTGTTATGATCAGGTAATTTAGATAAGTATATATTATGTTAAAAAAATGATAATAATATTTTAAGATGGCTTGTAAGGAGTAACCCATTCCACAAGAGGGGAAAACTAAATATGGGGATTATGGTAGAGTAATCCTATTTTGTCAAATTTCACTCTTATAACTATCCCAACCATGTGTCATAAATGATCCATTTACACATTTTGACTTATTAAAATAAAATTATTTAACGTTGTGCAAGGAAATACAATTTTTAAATGTCTTATGATGTAATGGAAACATGGTATGAATATATCATTATGACAAAGTGTAAGAGTAATTGAGTCTATGGTTAAAATCTATGTGATTTGTCTTGTCATTAATTCTCTCAACCTCATTAGAGTTGATACATCATTCTCCAAGGGATAATTATTCCTTAGAAGGCATAGGTAAATCTTTAGGTCTCTTCATCTTGTGGAAGCCAATTGCAATGACCACACAATGGGAATAATAGCTAGAAATAAGCATCTAGTGTAAGTGATTAATCTATTACCCATATCCCATGGGTATAGTATAATATTATCAATTTGTTTTTGTTTTGAATAGTCCACTTATCACTCATTACAATAGTTCATCCTCAAACATGTGAAGAAGTAGGACGCAACAATCATTAGATAGGTTAATGCTCATATAAGATAAGTGGGATAGATACTAACGAAATGAATTGCATATCATTGATCATCACTACACTAGTGAAGAAGTGGGGTTGAATCTAAATAAATGAATTGCAAAGCATCAATCATCACTTCCCAAGTGCAAGGGGCTTGCACTCATTGACCTTATTAGAATTTGAATGTCATTTAGATCTATAAGCATATAGTTCTAATAATGTTTGCAGAAAATGGAGAATGAAGATACAAACTAAAAAAAAACAAAGAAACCAGGAAATGAATCAGTATTGCTCATGAATTTACACTATCATTCACAATAATTAAATCCGGTGTTACAATAGTTTACAAAGTGTTGTCCGCCGATTGCACACCAGCAGGAAAAATATTCTAAAAGCTATCTCCTCACTTGAGAAAGTGGGAGAGGTGTGACCTTGGGGGCAAGCACAGAGCTAGGTACTGTCACCTACTCCTAGCTCCTCCATTTAGGCTAACTCCTAATGAAGCCAAGGGGGGTAGTCCCTAACAAAGGTTTTTCTATGGCTCAATGTTTATGTTAATTTTTAGATGTTTCAGATGTGAATGGGTGTTTTTTAGGAGTTATTGTGATTTAAGATGATTAATGTGATGAATTTAACACAAGACAAAGCAATCCACATTGCTATCACCGGAATTGAAAGATAGACAAATATTTGAGAGCTTCACAAAATAGATAAAGCATTCACAGATATGATTTATAATCAAACATTTGATGGACAAATGGCCCAGCTTATCAACAATGCTAAAAGATGGGACTAGTGCCTATGGAGTCAACTTATCAGAGATGCTTCGAGTGTAAATATGTGGATCCCAAAAGATGCCAGTGAATGTTAGGTTTTGCAAGAGCTCTAGGTAATTTTTAAGAGTTTTTTGTTTGTGATCTTCACTTATGGTGGCTGGATGTCCTAACTGGTAATACCTTCAGTGGCTCTATTCGAAGACATGATAGACATGTCTGGGGTTAAAGGTAAGTGTTCAAGAACTTAACTACCAGTGCCTAGATTAGGTAGCCCAACGCCCACACTTGGAATTTTCCCACATGCCTTGGTATTTATCGAACAAAGCCAGTGCATTAGTTATGGGGAAAAGTTTTAGTTAAGTTCCTTTTGTGGGGTTTAGAGATCCAATGCCATTTATGGCTATTCCGATCGAAGATCAGTCAGAGCATACTCTGTTAAGGAGGGAAGGGGGTTAATTAATTAAAGGGGTGTGAGTTACAAATTTTATTAAGTTAATTAATTAAAACTCTCCGACAGAGAGCACTCTTGACCTTGTCTTATGACAGTGGTTCAAGAGACTTAGCTAATCTATATGAAACTAATGTAGGGGTTATGCAAACCTAAGATGCTCTCCGATAGAGAGTGCTCTTGACTTGTGTTTCTGCAAGTTCAAGAGTCTTATTTATGAGGATTAATTGATTAAACAAGCACAAGATGAAATTAGTTGATAGGACTCTCTGACAGAGAGCACTCTTGATCCACCTTATGGTGTGATTCAAGAGATTTGTATAGTTGATTTACTTAGAAAGATAAACAATTAAAAGAACTGAGTAATCAACTTAATTAAAAATTTATGAATTGATAATTAGTATTCTAAGATTGATAAGCAAATCTAATTTAAGCATGAACAAGTATACACAACACAATCCTCCCCAAATGGGGGACGATGAGAGTGGGGACATAAAAACCCCACTCAAGCACAAGATCTTTATTAAACTTTATTGCAATATTCCTTAAGGATTTTAATCCTTGAAAGGAATTTTCCAATGAAAACAAAGTAACTCTACAATTATTAAAACTTGTAAAAAGGAGAGTGCTTTTTCTTTACTTGAAACTTTTCTTGAAATTTTTCTCGAACTTTGTGAAAAGGGAAAAGAAAAAGCTTGAATGAAAACAAAAGAACAAGATAAAGGATGGCTGAAAATAAGAAGGAAAGGATAGGAAGAAGGAAGGAAAACAAAAAGAAGTTCAAAGACAAGAACAGGGAAGAAAAGGGAAATCAACTATGAGGCCAAAGGAGTATGAAAAATGATGAAAATGGGGCAGTGATGAAGAAGGGAGATGGCTGTCATAAAAATGCAAAACATGACAGAAAACAAAAAGTGGCCAAAAAGGCCAAAAATAAGGTTCAAGAGGGTCCAAAAATTAGGGCAAAAAAGAGGCAAAAATGGGGCATAAACTAGGGTACACTAGGGCTATCCAAAAGGAAGAAAAGGAGTAGTGAGCTAAGGAAAAAAATGGGAAGCAAATAAGAAAGAGTGAAAAAAACAAACAAAGCAAAAAGGAAAGGGGCTAGCAAGCAAGGAAATGAAAGGAGGTCAAAGAGAAAAAAGAGAGCAAGAGGAAGGAAGTTCGGTAACTAGGTGTATTGTTTAATCTTTGTTGATGGAAGGAAGGAGAAACCATGACTGTTGTATTTCTTTCTTGGATTGAGAAGCGCTTAGGAGAACCTGCAAAACGAAAAAATTAGATGAAAATAACCACCCGTTCATGAAGAAGAGCTTGATCTTTAAGCTTGTCCTTCACCTTTGATGATCTCAGCAAAACCCTTGAAAACAAAATTAAATCTGAACAAAATACTCATAAACTAGATTGTTATCCCTTCAAGAGTATATATTGAATAATGATTTAATAATTGAAAAAGAGAAGGGTAAGAGAGATATCACCAAAAGACGGTGTGAATCCACTATTCCAATAGCTCATACATAGACCTCCAAAGTCACAACTTCATTCCAATCTTTAAACAAATATTAAAATAATTTTGGCAGAGTGTTCACACCCAAAATTTCCATCCAATAGATCTGAACAAGCCTCTATTTTAACAAATGAGAGAGTGTTAAAACCCTAAAACAAAAAAACCAACCCTAATTAGCTTAACCACCTAACAAAGAGCTCAGACCTAAACCGGAGAACCGGGAGTGAGGGGAGGCCTCCACCCAGGCAAGGCGCCCCCACTCCAAACCTGTGCACTGAAAACAAGCCAAGGATGAGGCCACATGTGTGATGTAGGTAAGCTCATCCTTAGGTCTGGCTGGAGCCTCCGTTAGGTTTGGGAAGCCCACTGATGGTGCAAGCTTTAGTCTTCACCTCGATCAAATCATCGGACCAATGAGTGCTCTCCATCTCATCTTTAGCTGGAGATGACATGTCTGATAACTGAAAATAAATTAATTGCTCTCTTAATGATGACTGAAGCTGAGTTATGATAAATCCAATCATCATAAGTGTTCCATGAGATGTCATTTAGCCTTTTACTTTACTAAATTTAGATTAATTTGGAGAGTTTTAGTTTTCTCCAAAATAATCATTTTTTTTTAATAAAAATCATTTTTTTACTAAAAATCATTTTTTTACTCAAAAACTAACTTTTTTGAGTAAAAAGGCATTATGTGTCCGATTGCTGATCTGAAAGTTGGCTCTGACTAGCTGGCTAATCAAGAATGATTTTTAGCTTAAGGTTAGAGCCTTCAATCACTGAATTCTGAGTCCAGATCATGAACGGGTTTTTTCCATTTAATTTATGGAAAAATTAACCCAAAAAACTTAGGAAAAGTAATTAAAAATTAAAAAATTAAAAATAATAATTTTTCAGTGTTCTAAAAAGATCTTTTTGAATTTTTTTTGTGTCCAAATGACTTAGGACATGATCGTGATCTATCTAATTAATGTCTAGTAGGCTTATAACACTCAGTTGGGCTCTAATAACCCCCCAAGGCCCATAATTCAACATCGGGCATTCCAGCTTTGGAGGAAGCGGGAGAAAACCTCGTCAATTATACTTGGTTGAAGGCAAAGCATAATTGTCAGGGGAAAAAAACTCCCTGGAATACCCTATTTGAGATTCTACGTCTCAAGAGACCGAACCACTCAAAAATATCCTATTAGCACATTTTATTACAAACCCTGTGGGGCCATGGTCAAAATTATTCAAATAAAAAAGTGACTAGCCAATATTGGCTAGACAAGCAGATGGATCAACTGATACACTGGAATCAAACTTTGAACAAGTCTATGAACTGGTGGCTCCTTAGGTAACCCAACTTATGGTACAAAAAGTTGGATAACAGAAAGGAAAAGAATTCGAATCAATTAGGGATGGATTCGAATCTATCCACTGGATGTGACTGTATCTAACTGAACATCTAACTCATGGTGTCTTAATCAATATCAGATTCCAATAGATTAACTCCCAGCTATCCAACCAACTCAATCAATCAGTGAAATCTAGGTAACTCAGTGCAACTGAGTGTGGTAGGTGGGAAAAGGCTCCTACTCCACATGCAATCATGCATTAGCCATGCATAACTAGTGCTAGCTAACTGATTGTGAACTAAGTGAAATTAACTGGGGGCTAACTAAGACTCACTAGTACCAACTCCAACTAACTAAATTAGGTTTGTGACGGGACTCCCGTTGGCTCCTAAAATGTAGGGATTGGTGTAGAAGGTTCCCAAAATGATGCATGCACATTCATTAAGTGGCAGTTAGCCTCTATCAGTGTTCCCCACACTCTAGTGACTAGTACATGTGTCCCCATTAGTCCAAGTGGACCCAATTGTACTAGTGGACCAAAATAATTAATTAAGGTTCTGATGTTAGGATAAACTAATCTAATAGACATTTAACCAAGGGAGGACTACTAATCCTAACACCCCCCATGAATCCTAACTTGGAAAACTATGGGCCCTGGTAACAATACCATAGGTAACCCAAATACATTCTAAAATATAGTAAAAAATGTTGCTTAATACAACCAAGGACACATGGGAAAACCTCATGGGAACCCCCCCCCCCCCCCCCCCCCACAAAATAAGCAGAAATACAAATTTTAAATAAAAACTTGTGAAAATTTTTGCTGCTATTTGCAGAAACAGTATCTTGGTTCTTCTATATAGGTGAACCTATGAATCCAAACAAAGTTCTTATGTCTATAGGAATCTTCCTCTTTGGAATAAGAATTATGTACTCAACTGAATCAGAAATATAAACAGCTGCAGGGTGAAACCTCGACCCATGTAGAGGAATTCGAACTGTGTGAGGAACACCCAAGAATATTATATATGTCATCCTTGAATAGAAAACCATGAGTCGTAAAATCAGTCCCAAGTGTTAGGAGCAACTATCCAGGCGGATGCAGAATGTCCTCCTCTTTACTAGTTCTGTGAGGGGATGAGCATGTGACCAAAGGTAAAGAAGCCCTGGGAGTGTTGAGAGAAAATGCTTGAGCTCCATAATATGTTATTTCTTCATAAATAACCAACAATTCAAAAAATATAATATCAGCAAACTCATAAGAGAGAACTAACACCGAATCCTCAACAACAAAATTTAAGGAGACTTGCGGTACTTGATTTGTCATGACAAAATTGATGAAACCGACTACAAGAAATAGTTTAAGCTCTTGAATATTAAAACCTGAACCAAATATTATCAGATCAAAAAATAAATCAGATCTAAATAGGTTCATATAATCATATCCAAAATTGTGAAGTGAAATCAAATCCCCAACAGCAATTTTGAAGGAGACTTGCAGTACTTGATTTGTCACACCAAAATGGATGAAACCAGCTAAAAGCATGACTGAAGGATCATGAACCTGAAATATTAAACCAGGTAATATCATATCTGATCCAAAAGTGTTGGATGAAATCAAATCCCCAGCAACAATTTTGAAGGAGACTTGCGGTACTTGTTTCTTCACACCAAAATTGATGAGAACAGCTACAAGTAGTACTGAAAACTCATGAACCTGAAATATTGAAACAAGTAATGTCAGAACATATACAAATAAGATCATATAAGATCCAATAAATTTCATTTAATATCCAAGAGTCTGCTCCACCAAGATGGTAGATGCACAATTTTCTCCTTCAAAATTCTAAATATTGGTGCATGCAATCATGTAGGAATTTTATGGAAGCTCAAGATCAATGAGAGTGTTTTAATCACTCCTACAATATTAAATTATTTCCAAAATATAATATCAACAAACTCATGATATAAAACTGACATCAAATCTCCAACAGAACTTTTGAAAGATATTTTTGGTACTTGTTTCTTCTCACCAAAATTGATGAGAACAACTACAAGCACTACTAAAATCTATTGAACCCTAGAACCAAGTAATATCAGATCATATCCAAATAATATCATATCAGATCCAATAAATTCCATATCAGATCCAATAGTGTGCTCCATCGAGATGGTAGATGCACAGTTGTTTCCTTCTTCAAAACCTCGAGTATCGATGCATGCAACCATGTAGGAATTTGTTGGAAGCTTTAGATCAATGAAAGTTAATGGATCACTTGTAAAATATGATATTATTTCCAAAATATCCAAATAATTACTTATCAGCACATTAGCAACATCATTAGAGACAGAGAAATCAAATTCCTATCCCTTTCCTAAAGCAATCACCCGTAGACTATGCACAAAATTTATAATAGAATAATCACTAGAGAATTTTTTGCATAGAATGGAAGGAGAGAATTTATTCAATAACAAAGATTCAAATTTATTCTTTTGTATAAGCCATGTGAGGTGATGAGATATTAGATATCTCATGCACTTCCAAAGCAGTAGGAGAAGGAGTCACTCCAAGGAGACTTTCTTCAATTCGAATTGACTGTGAGGAAGATTTTGATTCTTATCCATCTTGAATAAATTCATCAAAGAGAGTAAAGGAAAAGAATTTTGAATAAGAAAATCTTTTGGTTATGAATGTGATCCCTAGATTTCTATAACAATCCTCATTGTGCTTCTCAAATATTCTATCCAGAGATCCTTTTGGTATTCTGCAAACTCAATAAGATGGTAGCACAAGCTTGGAGAAAACTTCCTACATATTTTTCCATAAGCTCTATAACCATCATTTATCCAGTCATTCTCATATTCATAAGACTCTTTACCAAGTACAATATATACCTCATAGAGACCTTGTCTCTTTAGAGATGAAATCTTCTTCAACTTCCATTCTAGATATCTTGTGAATGGAGTAAGAATAGGAACTGATAATATCGAATCCATATGAATTTGAACCTGTAAAATATCACTGAAAAAAACTAAAACATACGAACTATTAGAACCATCTTTTTCCTCTCGACATGAACATGTTTTCAGGGTCTGTCATGCCCTCTCGGCTGCTCTGAATAAATCCAGATCTAGCAAATCATCATAGGTGACTTCTGTGGAAACCCAAATTATTATGATGTTCAATAGGGATAAACAAGCATGAAACCTAGCTCCAAAGGCTCTGATAACATATTATAATTTGAATTCCATTTATATTTTCAATAAGATAGTTCTAGTAATTTTTTCATCAAATGGAGAATGAAGATACAAACTGAACAAAACAAATCACATAGGAAACATATGAGTATTGCTCAGGAATTTACATTATCATTCACAATAATTAAATCTGGTGTTACAATAGTTTACATAGGAAAAGAATTCAAATAAATTAGGGATGGATTCGAATCTAGCTACTGGATGTGACTGTATCTAGCTGACCATCTAACTCATGGTGCCTCAATCAATATCTAAGTCCAATAGATTAACTCCCAGATGTCCAACTAACTCAATCAATTAGTGACAACTATTTAACTCAGTGCAACTGAGTGTTGTAGGTCAAAAAAGGCACCTACTCCACATTCATCCATGCATAACTAGACCTAGCTAACTGATTATGAACTAACTGAAAGTAACTGGGGGCTAACTAATACTGACTAGTACTAACTCAAACTAACTAAGGTAGGTTGGTTCCGAGACTCCTAGTGGCTCCTAAAATGTAGGGATTGGTCTAGGAGGTGCCCAAATTGATGCATGCACATGCAATAAGGGGCAGTTAACCTCTAGTAGTGTTCCCCACACTCTATTGACTGGTACATGTGGCCCCATTAGGCCAAGTGGACCCAAATAATTAATTAAGGTTCCTAAGTTATGCTAAATTAATCTAATATACATTTGACCAAGGGAGGATTAATAATCCTAAAATACTTATACTTCTCAAGAGGTCAACCATCCAAATGGTACTTTGGGTCAATCACACCTAACTATGGATTTTTCCTCACAACCTATCCCACTTAGGTTGCTACCCAATTTGAAAAACCTTAACAAGTATTATGCTTTTTGAATTGTTCATTTATCTAGCTCCCTTCTTTTTTTTATTAAGTACATGGGTTACCATAGTCCACAATATGATATATCATTTTTGGCATTATCAGTGTACTGAAAGTCATTAATACATGACCCATATCGCATGAGTAAATAGTAGAAACTAACCAATTCATTTCTCACCATATGCTTGAGAATATCTTGATTTGATTCTACATGGAGTTATATAAGCCATACAATAGCTCGAACTCTTGTTGCGAACACTAGAATCACTCTAGGGTTGGATTTATTGAGGGAACTCTAGATATGTGAAGGGAAATTTCTTCCATGTGTTGTTTGGGGTAGTGGAAGAGAGTTTTATGGCTAAATGAGATTCATGTAGTGCTATAGAATGACTAGATAATGGATTGTGTTGAGAAGAAAGTTGTAGTTGATTCCTTTTACCTCTAGATTCATACCCCATATTGGTGGTGGTATTAGTAATTAATACCTACCATAGGGTGGAATGTGGCCCTTACACAACTAGTTGTTTGGATTTCATTTAAAATATAAATATTCAAGTTTTTAATCATCAATGTGCAAATTTAGATTTTGGTTGTCAATATGAGTAGCAAATTCATGTATGTTGTGTGTATAAAAGTAGGAAAAAAAATTATATGTGAAATATGTTTTGTGTGTGTGTGTGAGTGTGTGTGTATGATATACAAATTTGGAGGAAATTAAATTTGTTGGCATTATATTAGAGTTTGTGAGGTAATTAAAAAATCATATCAATCTATACATGCACATGATGCATGGAACCCAATAGTATATTGTAGAAACCAATACCATTTCCTAAAAATTCAAATGCTTAATTTACATAATACTCTTCAAATGCACATAGCCAATAAAAAAAATCATCACTTTTACTCATTTCACCAATTTTCAGAATTTTTACTAATGCGAACACCTAAGCTACACTCCAACTCTTTTATACACCCTTTTTAATCAATTATCATGGGTTTCACTAAGATGGAAATCCAATCTAAAATACAACTCATTTTTACAACATCATAGACTATTGCAACAACACCTTTCACCTAGAAATACACTATATCACATAGAATATCACCCACTACCTCTTTTTTATTTTGCTATGCAAAGTTCTTCAGCTTTAACTTACCGTCGTATATTCCATGATAGGATTGATGATAAGCCTAAATCACCACTACCAGTTAACTCATTCACCTTCATATTCCTATTTCCACTCTTAGCGCCTCCCTCATGCAGCAACCACCTTTGGTAAACTATCTCATGGCATAATTGGCCACTACTTCTTGTTGAAGAATGGATACAATGCAATCTAATCATGTCTCTTTAGTGGAATTTGAATGCCATCAAAGTATAAAAAATTCCCTTGGTTGTAACATTAATGAATTTCCAACATATTGTGGAAGAATAACATGTACATTTTCAACATTCTTAGGTTACATGAGGCCCAATATCAATGCATGGACATGCATGACCAATGCATGGACAATGTCTAGATGGATTAAGTGTTCCAACAGCCCCTCCTTAAGCCTAAATTTTGAAAAATAAAGAAAAGTAGGTCCTAGAAAAAAAGGCTAAGGAAACTCTTTACAAAATTTATCTATTCAATACAACTGAGCTAAAGAAGGAAAACAACTTGGGAAAAAACTCCCTTCAAGCATGGACATACAAGAAAAATTTGAAGTTAGTTTCTGAAATCAGCCTTCTGTCATCTAATCATCCACCCCCTATCAAAGATATAAGATCAATGAATGTATTATCAATGAGAATTTTGGTTAATATATTTGCATTTTTCTCTAATGAAGGAAAATAATGCAGTTTAATGATCTTATCATGCACTAGTTCTTGGATGTAATGCATGTGAATCTCTATGTTCTTCATTCATTGTATATGAAATGGATCAATAGATATTCTTATGGAAATTTTATTATCACACCATATGGGTGTAGGTGTGATAAAGAGTATACAAAAATCTAAAATAATTTATTTAATCCAAACACATTTAGTTGTTGCATTCAAAACACCCCTATATTCAACTTATGCAGAGGAGAGTGCAATTGCACTTTGTTTCTTACATGACCAGAAAATGGGGCCAGCTCCATTAATTGATATGGACATTGGGTTTAGTAGTTCCCATACCCCCCACCCCCCCAACCCGCGTACACACACCTTGTAGAGAGGTATTACAATACCACCTATCATCAATACTACATATGGCTCAAAAGTACCATGAAAGTTTTCCATGAAAAAGTTAAAAAAGTGGTTTTCGTGGAAAAAGAGTTTAAATTTTTGGAACAAATTCAGAATGCTCCCAAATTTTGTCACTATAGAGACATAATGGAATGTTCATTGGATATTTTGATGAAATTTCGTGGCTATTGCGATAGAAATTCCATAATGTCACTAGAGCGACGAAAGGTCAAGAACATTGCTATAGCGATGAACGTATCAATGAAGGTTTATTTGCATTATTTGTATGGAAACGGTTGGATTATTTGCATGTATTCTTTTGACCCATAGTTTCACTTGGTAAAAAACATATCTATATGTTTATAGACATAGGCACACATTTCATTAAGTCCCACGGGACCTATATTATGCTTGTGTATGGGGACTCCTCAAGGGTGTTGTACTTATAATGAGAATCATTGAATATTACACAAATCTGTTTTATTTAGTACTTTCATTAGAAGATATTTGGGGTATAAAATGGGCCTTATAAGAAAAAGTGCCAACAACCAATAGAATTTCAATAAATTGAGTCAACCATAATGGTTGAATTGACATATTTGTCATAAAAAAAACTACTTTTTTGTTCGTATTTTTGACATATCTCCCTGTGTTTTTACTCAAATTTCGATCAGGAGAGATCATTGGATGTGGATTTTGTTTTTGCATCCAACTATTACCCACACTTCATACTTTTGATGGACCCCTCTACCCCAAAAACAAGAAATACCTGAAGAAATGTGATGATGACATCATCATCATGTTTTTTCATGTATTTCTTGTTTTTTGGGAAGGTGGGTCCATCAAAAGTATGCAATGTGGGTACTCGTTGGATGCAAAATCAAATTCCACATGCAATAAGCTCTCCTGGTCGAAATTTGAGTAAAAAAACAAGAAGATATGTCGAAAATACGAACACAAAAGTAGTTTTTTTCTTTCTTCCTCCAAAATTAATAAATATTATTTTATTATTTTATTATTTTAACTATTATTTTATTATTTTCCTTAGGAGGTCCATTTTAGACCTTAAAATTCCGCTAATATGATTTTTCCAATAACAAATAATATTTTTCACTATGTATTTTTTATGTGTTTCATCAAATTGGAAAAGTGGATTTGGAACATAAAAGTGTAATGCCTATTAAACTAAAGATGACCATAATTTTAGATTTTGTGTTGATATTTCACAAGTTATTCACATTCTAGATTAGGAACACAACATATGTTTTTAGGTGGGATAAAGTAGAATCTTATAGGCAGTAAACATATTCAATCTAAACAAGCATACAAAATTGCAGTGTAGGTACCTATCTTTGTAGACAAACACTAGGATATTTCTGACTGATATGTATTTTTCTCCCATGGTTGATTTTATCATTATATGGCATCTGGGAAAAAAAAAATGACGAAATTATCTTCTTTTTTTGCTATCTCTAGGTTTATTTTGGGACTCCATATATAGGTTTTGAAGTCTAGGTATGTGAGTGTTGTATGTACTTGTGGGAATACACAGTCACTAAGGGTTGTTTAACAATTGCTATGAAATTATATTTTATAGAGGGATTGTTTTGTACCTATTTATTGAATAATGATAAATAATTATATGTAAAAAGAAATCTCAAAGTCATGGTCATATATGTAATGTTTACACCACCCTTTTATTAGTGTAGTTATAAGATAATCTACCTATCACAAGGATGTTGTATGGTTTTTGAAACCAACTTGAGTTTCACAAACTCCACTTAAAGAATTATAGAGAAGATGGAAATTTTAGGTCTGTGTGTATAAAATTGGAAATCCATAAATGGGAAAAATGATTCCAAAAAATTTCATAGGAAAACATAAACATCACAATATTCGTGAAAACAATGAGTAGGTAATATAGTCAAACAAGAAGACAATGTTCCCAAGGGTCAAATTCCAAGATTCTAAAGTTGGACATCACATATTTGATATTTTTTGTTTTCATTTTTTTGGGAGTGAGCTTCCTATGATGTTGGAGAAAAAAAGGAGTGAGCTTCATCGTCATCATGATCATATTTAAATTCATATATAATTTTTATTCATTAACATAAATAATAAATTCATAATAAATCATTAACACATCAAACTATGAAAACACAAATATAGGGGATCAAATAACATTTCTAGGCCATAGAATTCATAACTAAAATAATCCCAAAACAAAACGTTTATTGTCATTTAAGTCCACGGGCTCTAGGATTCAATCCATGGGTTTGGGGCTTTACCTTCCTCCACTTCCCATGAGGAATACCATGGACATGAAAAGAAACAAAACTCAATTACTCTTCAAATGTAGGAGAAGAATGTAGTTGTTAATCCATGTGTTTCATTGGTTGGACTTGAACTTCGTACACAACCCATGAAGAATACCATTTCCATGACAAGCAAAAAAAATTCACTAACCCTACCAATGTAGAAGAATGTAATCATTGATCCATGTGATTATTTGATATCTATTCAATTACCAAACACATCGGGGTTTGAACAATCCATGATATCTTGCATATCTAAGGCAACCAATTCTGATAAGTCCCCACCTCCTAATAGGAAGAATCTTCAAGGATCACTTCCAGTATTTCATAAATAACTATGAATGCACATCCTAAAACATGAATTTGTCATGTCCACTTTATATTTTTCCTTTATTTTCCTTTTTCTTCCCCTTTTTTTTCTTCCCTTTATCATTTTTCATAATTTGTCACTGAAACTAAATTGAGTTGTAGGAAAAAATTGCTTAATATTACAAATGAAAGTATGCAAATTGCATGCCTAGATTGCACACATTGCTTAAATTTCATCACCATCTTCCTCATCATCATCATCATCGTCATCATCATTAGCATCATCATCACCATCACCATCATCATCATCATCATTATCATCATTATAGACATCATCATCATCATCATTATCATCATTATAGACATCATCATCATCATCATCATCACCATAATCATCATCATCATCATCATCATCATCACCATCATCCTCATCGTCATCATCATCACTTTCATCATCATCATCATCGACATCATCACCACCATCATCATCATTAGCATCATCATCATCATCATTGCCATCATCATCATCATCATCATCATCATTGACATCATCATCGCCATGTCGAATCAATGACATTTTATATGAATGTGAATCAATGAATTGTTAAAAAAACCCATTATGTACAAATCCCTAAAATGCACTTCCATTCACTACACTTCTTCCATGTACATGGTAGTCCTTTCCATGTACAAATCCCTGAAATGATGACGATGACGATGTCGATGATGAGGATTAGGATGAAGAGGATGATGATGACATTGATAATGATGACTCCGACGATGACGCGGATGAAGAATTCGAATGACATTGTAGTAGCTTTGGATTTTAGGAGGTAATATGTCACGAGAACATGATCTTGTTGCATAATGTATTATTTTTACGTCTATTTAGTTATGTTTAAACCATTTTTATCATCATCATTGTCATCATCATTGACATCATCATCATCATCAACGTCATCTTCATCACCATATTCATCATCATCGTCATCGTCATCCTCACCATCAACATCATCATCATCATCATCATCCTCATTACCATCATCATTAGCATCATCATCATCATCATCATCATCATCATCATCATCATCATCATCACCACCACCACCACCACCACCATCATCATCATCACCATTAAGGGAAGGATCTAACATAGTGTCTTTGTGGTTGAAATTTCCTTATCTTACTTTGGAATTCTAGCATGATGAGGTCTTTGGGGCCATAGGAGACCAAATTGGGAGATGCATTATTGTGAATGAAAGATAAAAAGGTTTGGATGGGTCTTTGAATGGTAGGTCATTGGTATACATGGACCTAGGAAAATTTGTCTCTTGAATGGAATTGACATTGAGGTATGTGATCCATCATATAAAGAAGCACTAGACTACATAAATATCCCATTCAAGGATGCAAAATGTAACAAGTATGAGCATTTAAAAATATTCAGGTGCATTTATTATTTCGTATTTCAATATTTAAAAATGTTCCTTGTATAATAAGGACCTAATCACTCTAATTAGTGACTTAAGATTTAATCAATAACTATAATCAATCACAATAATCAATCTCCTTCCATAGATGGTGTAAAAGAGGATAGAAACATCGAATCCCTACATCACTTCCTAAATCTCTTCCTCCACATAATATAAACCTTGTTGTGCATATATGGATTTATTTGTGATGGGTATTTCAATGAGCATGCAATCATTGTGAGTATATGAAGAAGAGATCATAATCATAAACATCACTATCCAAGAGGACAACCGTGTCATAAATAAACTCAAGGCCATAATAGTTATAATATCTTCCTCTTTTGTAAAAGAGAACCGTGAAGATCAACATATCGATAAATGCATAAATAGGGCCTAGGATCCCATTAATTCAGTCACTAGTAATTTTAATCTATACCATGGGTTTGAGATAACAATCCTTGAGAATGGAGAGAATGTGGCAGTACTAGTTCATTTACCTGTAGTAAGTAACATTGAATTTAAGTACAGCTAGTTGTTCGACACAAACTCTTCTTGATTTGAGCTCAAAGCACTTTTGGAAATAAGGGTATGTTGTGTCCCTAATGAAACCAAAGACCGGAAAAAATACAAAAATAATTCATATACTTATTGTATATGTTAGACATTTGGGTCTCATAGTCTATCCATGGCCTAATATCCAATAAAGGTTATTTTGTATACCGAGGCACACTTGTATTGCATGTATTTTCACACTCAAGGATAATTATTCACATATCTTCAACATGGTAGTGTCACACTTAATTTTATGTGTGATAGAACCATGAAATCCATAATAATTTATGTCATCATTATAACCTCCCACTATAATTCATGAAACATATTAAATTTCTTTCCATAAGTATCATTTTCCTTAGCTTAGGTGAATGATTGTGTATTTCCCACTAGGGGACTAAGATTTTTGTTGATTTCCTTATATGTTCATGTGTTTTCCCTTCACCTTTCCTGGTTATGGTCCTTGATCTATGGATTTTCCTTGGATCTATGATTTGTGGACTTGAGAACAATTTCAGGTTCAATGACCCACATATTTTCTAGAAATGATATATAAATGCCAGGGTCCATTCTATGCCAATGCCACACTATGTTTATTCTCCTTCCATTCCATTTCTTGTTATTCCTCCCTTTCTTTTTTTCTTTAGATTGTTCTTTCTTGTGTGTAATAGATTTTTGCTTCTCTTATCTCCCTTAAGATATTGGAATTCTATATTATCTTTATATTTTGTCTTAGGTTGGAACAACATTAAATAACATCAAATTTTTTTATTGAAATACACCCATGGATTTAATTAAAAACTTTGTACTCTTCTAGAATATTCCTAGTTGAACAATTCTCTATATGAACTCAATATTGAAATCTTGCACCAATTTTCCTTTCCTTTTCTTGAATTAGTGTCATACAATTTGTTGATTCTCCTCACAACCAATTAGATAGAATTACTACTTTCCCATGAAATTTTTCCATCTAGTTTTCTTTATTTTAAAATGTTGTTTTTTAGAGTAACAATTACTTCAATCAAATCAAAATTTGTTGGGATTCTAGGACCTTATGCTTGACCTCATGAGAACTAATGACACAAATAAGTATTTGAGTGAAAATATATGCCACTCATATTGTTTTCCACCACAGAATTCATCTTAGCAATTTTTGTATTGGGGGTACATTATCTTAGAGCTTGTATTCCTTTCATATTTTTGGACTACATAGTTCCACATATATTTTCTATTATTCATTTCCTTCCCATAATCTTGCTTGATTGATTGTTAAGGCTGACGAATAAAAATGGAAGGCTATGAACATGACTACTTAGTTTTTCCTAGTGCCATTCTGACAATCATCCAACAAGGTCACGGGCAATAGAAAGCAATAGGTTTGAATGTAGGGAGGACATCATGGGTAATCTCATTTAGAAGAAATTCAAGGGTTCAATGGGTTTTAAAAGGTAAAGTATGAGAAAATAGAGGTAGAGAAGCTAGATAATGATGATTCCCATCACATTATGATACCAGAAAACATAAATGGTAGTAAGAGGAAGCGCAATGATCTAACTCCAAGGAGAAAGAGGAGGATA
This sequence comes from Pseudotsuga menziesii, assembly GCA_001517045.1. NCBI lineage: Eukaryota > Viridiplantae > Streptophyta > Pinopsida > Pinales > Pinaceae > Pseudotsuga > Pseudotsuga menziesii. Next base: position 554,026 of record LPNX010435431.1, on the reverse strand, counting down.
AAGGGCACCATCAACAAGCCTAGAAAAACCAAAAAGGAGGTTCATGAGTATTCGAATATGGGAGATCTTGGAGGGAAAAAATGAAAGCAGTTTGAGGTTTCAAATACGAAAACTCATAAAAGTTTTAGAAGAAAGAAGTTAGAGGTTTCGAACTTGGGACCTTCTAGTAAGAGTACTCGCTTGAGGGGATCGATAGAGAATTCTGTTGAAAATACCATTCTACCTAAGCAGTGCAAGTCCAGGGTTAGGGTTTGAGATCATAATTTTCATGGTTAGTACACTTTTTTCCCCAAATAGCCCCTTCATCCATTTATTTATGTCCTCCAGAGGAATTGGTGTCGAATTTGTTATATGTTTAAAACTCTTTGAGATTTTTTAGTAAATTATTGTTTCTGAGACATTCGGGCTTGATGATTTTGTTGTGGAATTACTGCAGGTTTGATAATTCTTTATTAGATGATGCATGTATTAATATTCTGCAAGCATTGAGGATATATATTTATTCTATTTCCAAAGAATATGGTTCTAATGCAACAGATGTAGCTATATGCTTGAGGTACAATTTTGTCTTTTTTATTCCAAATTTTGCTTTGAAAAAAAATGGGTACTTTTTTATTTTCCGCCAAATTCATCCAAAACATGTTCCCATGTTCAATTCATTTTGTTCATGTCTTCTTTGAGGGATATATCAAAGGGAGAATGTATTTCTAGACCATAAATGGACCACCATTGACTTTTCCACCTAAAGCGAGGGTTTGGGAGGTAACTCTCTCAGAAACAATCTCCTATAGGTCTGAGGGAATTTCATGTGCAATCGTTTTCGAAAGTTTTTACTGAGCAAGAGTACCCCAAAATACAATCATGGTATCTTTAAATTTATGAGGAAAAAAAATGTGTGTAACAATTACCAACCGTTGGCCATATACCAAAATATTGCAAAAGTGGAGTGGCTACTTGGTCTGCATTTTTTCTTTGCTTCTTCACATACCCACTTCATTTATAACTGTCATGAATGTCTTGTGTAGTGCTCATATGTAAGCTTTGAAAATGGTTTTGTATATTTTGATCCGTTTTGGGTAGGTCTTGCATTTTCTTTTCTGCACAAATAGTCCATAGATAGTTAGTCAATTTTTACACATGACTAGTCTTGCATCCGAAAGATGATTCTATGGTTGTATGTTGTTTTCTAAAGATTAATCTGAATTGTGTTTTCTGGTAATGGCCTATAAACAATAATTCTTCTTGTTCAATGTTGTTATACCTATGAGATTATTTATTTTCTTGTTTCCCTTTATATTGAAAATTTTCTTGATATTATCTTCCCCTTGTGGTGTAATTTTAGTAGGAGGGTTCATCATGACAATAACCTGTTTCAAAACCCAACAGCTCTGATCCTATGATAATAAGGATGACCATGTCTTCCTGAGGTTTCATGTCATGTTAATGTTAATTGAATTGGAGCCAAAGCAGATATGCTGGCTCTCTTTGCATATGCTAGGAGGGGTAATTTGCATACTCAATCTTTGTCCTAAGATATGATGTATTCCCTTTTATCCATTAATGAAATATGAAATACATTTTCCAAAAGAAGAATCCAAAGAAAACTATGATAAATGGAGGTCATTATTGGCAATACGGACATCATTATTGGAAATAGGGGTTTTGCATATTTTTCTATATCCCACCAACAACATTCAAAAGGTTTGATATGGGTAAGCATGACGATTCTACAAATTAAGGTCCTTAATGGAAATCCCACTGCTATAAAGTTTCTATGAGTGTGAACCCCTTTTTTATATATAATGATTTTGAATATAGAATTCATCATATTAATATAATATCCATTTATCTAGATTCATGCCTAAAACAACAAACACCAAAATAACAATCTTACATTATGGAAAAGTTGCCATTATACTCTCCTTTTTGTTAGTTCTACTTAATTTCACCTGATTTTATAATCTAACTTCATATTATGCTATAATGTTAATTTCACTTATAACCTAAGTGGTCATAATATACTTTCCTCTGTTAAATCTACTTAAACTCACTGATGTTATGAAATATAACTTTTAGGTTTAAGAACATATGTGAAAGTGATATTGCCTGTGTAGAACTGTTGTCTAGAAATTGCTTATATATATTACAAAAATTGCTTATACATAGGTAAGTTCAGTGCTACATTTGTTCATATAAAATGAAGTTCATATGCATAACATCAGTGAAGTTTTAAGTAGATTGCTAGTTTGAATTGTTTGTTTTTTTAGGCATGGTTTCTGATTAATGTCTATTATTATGATGAATTCTCCATACAAAGGCACTTGATATAAAAAAATGGGGTTCCCACTCAGAAATATTATGAGGAGTGAGATTTGAATGTTTTCCAAGACTCATGACCCTGTTTTTAGAGGAAAAATACTATGGACGACAATAACAACAATTTTATTATTTAAATTTTGGAAGATCTAAAGTCGTAATTTTATACCTCCAAAACAAAATTGTGAAAAGTTTTCAATATATTTTGTCATGAAACACGTTGCTTGAAAAATGTTTTTGAATTCTAAGATCAGAGTTACTAACTTTTCTTTGCTAGGATATAATCTAATAAAACATTAGAGAATTCCACTACCTATTGTGATTTATGATTTCATTTTTGAAGTATTTCTCATTTATTATCAGGTTAATAAAACAGTATTTTCTTTGCTATAATGTAGGAAGGAATATGTTTGGGTGGGCCACCTACTATCAGGATATTCTTTACCTATGAAAGAACCAAGTTTAAAGAAAATGGAATATCATTTGGATGATATTGGTAGAGCATGGAAATAAGCAATGAGGGTGGTAGTTGTAACAACACGAGAAACATTTCCATGAGCAGAGGTCATTGTACATATTGATATGAATTAAGTATGATTCCATATTTGCTCTTATTGGGTAAATTTGACATATTGAGTTCTTAGAAAACTGTTTTAATAGTTGTTTACATAGTTAGAAGTAGAATATAGTGAATCTAATGGAAATACTTGTTGAAGGTAGTCCCTCACAAAACTAAATCCTCACCCACAATATCTATTGCAATTGGTTGAATAATTTGTTCAAAAAATTTGGTTCCCGTTGACTGTGATTAACTGTAAATTCTCATATTTTAAACAAGTGTGCTATGCATTGGTATACTGCTATTGATAGTTGGTTTCCACATGGAAAGTGTTTAATATAATCTTTGCATAAGCCTTAACATACCATAATGACAGTTTGATATCCTAATAATCAAAGGAGACAAGATAATACCAGACTTATAATTTTATTCAAATGAAAGTGAACATGCCTAGAAAATTGTTGAATTTATCAGCTACTTTCCCAATACTGTGTACTCTTTACAAAATGATAGTGGAACAATAGTGAATCATTGGTGAAATGGACAATATTTGATGATGGAATGAATGCCTAGCTTGAAGTGTAGTCATTCCTAGGTTTGCAATGTCAATGCACAACTATCCAAGAACATTAATATCAACCCAATGTTCTTCTAGAGGATGTCTGTAGAGATTCCCTTTGTTTTTCCTATAGCTAGCAGCTTTGAGAAGTATTGGGAACCCCTTCAAGATGGTCATGATTTGAGAAAGAAGACAAGAGATATATAATATAAATACATCCTGTAGAATGTGCCTCCTTTATGTCATGCTTTACCAAATACTGGTGTGCCCCCACTTTTACAGAACCCTCAATCCTCTTCTATGTTGAGTTTCCAATGGACTGCACCCTCCTCATGTGTGTTTGGGGATGTAAGTGAGCCCTCTTCTAGTTGGTATACCCTTTCTTCACAAGATATGGCAAGATAAACCCACTATCAACCAAAACTCATATAGATCTGGAAATGATATGAGATGATAAATTGGAATAATGTGCCCACACAAAGAGAAACACGATTCCTTATGTGTCTCCCACTCGTAGAAACTTTATAGTAGTGGGGTTCTGGACTAGCTTTATTATTGTTCTTTGTTAACTAGTTATTAAATTTACTTGTATTTCTATTACTGCTTTATTTTTTATACATGTCATAGTTATTTTCATTAGGTATAATATTGTTATTGTTTATGTTTTATACATGGTAATTGTTGGTGCAATTTGCTTGAAGGTTTTTATCAAACACTTGTATTCCTATGATAGTTAATTCACGAACACCTTTCTAATTCTAGTATGAGAATATAAGAATACTGATCAATTAAGCGAATATGAAGATTCCTATAAATTTTATATTTCAACATATAATTACGAGGAAGGTTGTTCCTGGAATGCATTATATAGTTTAAGATTGCATGCTTAAGGACTAGAACCTAGAACAGACAAAGTTACCATCATAACAATTTAACATGCACTACATAGTTGGTCAATAAATATTATGCTTTCTTCCTACAGTTATAAATATGATATGAAATCTTTATGCCAACCTCCAGACAACAAATCACTTGGAGGACCATAATTCTACCATAAACATGGAACAATTCAAAGACTTCCCAAATACTCAAGCTAAGAAATAAAAGTCAATATTAGCATAAGAGTAGGTACAATATACAACCATAGCCTTAAATAATGCATCAAAAAATATGATGATTAATTAAAAAATAGAATAACATATAGGGATCCTTGGTGATACTGTGAATTTTTCTAGAGTCTGGCAAGTAATCAGGATGGCCGCTTTCCATTTCCAGTGGCCCAAAATCAGAAAGCTCATCTGATGAATTAATTTAGAAGTTGATAAATTCTATATTCTAGACTATATAGCTATCCAATGTTTATCTCATCCAATTGCATCAAGAAAATGTTATATGAACCTAGATTACGAGTAAGATATCAAGCACTCTCCTTCCTTGAATGGTTCTCTAGGAGGCCATGAAAAGGCCATTTTAATATAATGATGGCTTATCATGTATTTTAAAAAAATGTAATAGAATAATTTCAAATTCAAAATATCACTAGTGAAGTGCAAACATGCAGTAAAAGAAATATGCTCCAATTTTGACATAAACATATAAACTTTCCAACATATAAACAAATACATTAATAACTTCTTGTACTAAATTCAAGCCCATCAATGGCTCTCTGCAATAAGGCAGAAAATGTTATCATATTTCTGGGTGGAAAGGAAGCTAGAATTTTTGGCAATCCAAAGATTCTGGAAATCAAAACTTTTAAATTTCTAATATCTTATTTTTCTTCAAGCTAGATTCATAGGAACATACTTAGAAAATGTAGGCTCTCCGTGGTGCATTGCATTGTAAGGAAACAACTCAACGCATATCCGCCTGCCAATAAGAGGCAGAATCCTGACAATGTTTACAACATACGGGTAGAAACGAAGTAGTCCAGCCAAAGTAACATCCTACTTAAAAGAAAGTATGTGGTTGACCAATAACAAAGAACCCATACCTTAACGATTTCTCTATTTCCAACTTTCTTTCAACCCAGCTCACAAGAGAAAATGATCATATAACATATATGTGCATAGAATTTAATATTTATTTGCGCAATAGGAATTCGAAGCCAAAGCTCAAAACTCTGTTTCAGTTTGCAGTTTTTGACCAAAATTCCTACTCAAGAGAAACTTATCTGCAAGACAACTTTTAGCCCATTCTCAGTCATAAAATGTTGCAATACACTTGGAAAGGAAGAGGTCGAAACAAAAGTGACATGCCTCCAACTACTTCAGTTTCTTGCCCAAGGATTGATTAATATAATAATATTACAAATGGTGAACTAACAGATGAAGATTTTAGACTAGAATTGCTACCCCTTAGATGTTCTACCACTAGTGGAAAATGAGAGATTAGTGACCAAAAAAATGACCAAAATATGCATATCAATGACCACTTTTGGTTTGGCGATCGCTGGTGGCTAATTTGCGGTCTTTTATTACATGACCAAAATTGGTCATTTTTATTTTGGTCATTTATAGCTTGTCGGTTGGTCATTAATTTGGTCATATATTTGGTCATTAATTTGGTCATATATTTGAATCAATGACCAAATATATGACCACATTTGTGACCAAATTAATGATCACATGACAAGCTAGAATATGACCAAATTTGGTCGCGTAATAAAAGACCATAAATTAGCCACCAAAACTTATTTTTGGTCATTGATATGCGAATTTTGGTAATTTTTCTGGTCATTTGTATTTCATTGTTTGGTCGCATATCTCTCAATTATTGGTCATTTTATTTGCGAATTTTGGTCATTAATCTCATTTATTGGTCACTAATTTAGTCATTTTTAGTCGCTTTATGTATGGTCATTATATTTTAGTAGTTTGAATGGTGTCCATTATTAATCAATATAAATTTTTAATATGATATTATGTTTAAATTAAAAAAACGAATCATACATTTATTCTCATCTAATACACATGCGAATTATGCAGTCACATTATAATTAATTACAACACTTGTAAATAAAATCTAATACACATGTAAATCATGTAATGTCTGCATATTAATTAGTTTTCAGAGGAAAAAATACCATTCTTTGTTATTCAAAATAATCAAAAGACATCATTTACATAGAAGCAAATGTCTAAGCATAATCAGCAATCAGAGCATCACAAAATAACAAATGTAATCATGTGAACTGCTGCATCCATATAGAATGAACTAAAGCCTGATCATAGCAGACTTTTCTCATCATCCCTATTATAACAGGTCAGATAATACTGAGAGTATCGGAGGTGATCAACAATCAGATAATCTGAAGCAAGACTTGCTAGCAAAGTGGACTCAAACCAAGACAGGAACAATAAAATGCATACTATTCTGAAGGTCAAAAAACTGTATATTAATTAGTTAATAATAACAACATTGATACATAATATAAAGTACAACCATATATATAAGTTTTAACCACAAATTATATTATATGAAATGTCAAAAGTATTACAATAAATATGAGTTTTCTCAAAAACACATATTAATTTCCATATAACTTTATGGGAAAGCCATCACTTTTCAAAATATTACAATGGCTAAACCATCATACTTGCACTTGGTTGCAAAACCATACTTAGATCCCACATCAACAACTTCAAAACCATATTAAATCCCACGTCAACAGCTTCAAAACCACACTTAGCAGCTTGAAAGCCTCAACATCAGGCCCTTCATAAGGAATGGCAAATCCTCAGTAGCGAGATCTTCATACTCAATGGCCCACTTATAAGTTAAGCTCACTCCTACAAAATCCAATAAAAAATAATCACTTGTAAAATAGAAAAACAATGAACTGTAAATTATAAAAACAATGAAGCAAATTATTTATCTTGTTCAACAACTAACAACAATAACCAAGATCATGTGCAAAATAGGAAAATCTAATCTAACAAATTCAATTTAAGAATTGGTTAAAATTAACCTTGAATGGATAAATCTGCAACTATTTAGTGTCTAAGAAAAGTAAAACTCAGCTCTAAACCAAGAAATGTATTTCAACAGGAAATATAATCAATGAATCCACAAAACAATTATGCTCAACTGCACAGGTAGAAACCTATAGTGCAATCTGTGAAGGAGTTCACCCCTATATGTCATGTGGTTAATGAATGACATGACAACTATGGAAACTGATTAATGATTTAGCAAAGTCTCAAATCCAACGCCCAAAAGAATAAATAATAGATTTCTTTACCTGTGGATTCGTCATTCTGCTATGTATGATTTGGTGCAAAAGTGTAACAAATGCACTCAAACACAAGTTGGAAATGTTGGTGCAACAAAAAAATAAAATGTATGACTTGTGTATGTGAGAAAATTTGTATAAACCTACTTTCCCAAACATGCAATAAACATAAATCAAAAGAGAAGAGGGAAGTGAAACCTTAGGGGAAGCCGCTTGATGAGCTAGCCTTATTGGAACAAGAGAAGGTGAACTAAAAAGAAGAATCATCTTTTATGGAGTGCTTCCATGGCGCTCAATAATAGCTGCAATAAACATGTTAACAGGTGTTATAATAAAAATCAATATATATTTTTAGTGGAAACAACTTACAACTCTTCTAATCAAGATGAAAAACAAAATTACACTACTGCAACAAATTCTCAGGCCAAGTCCAAGCAATCATAGCTTCAAAATATCTAGAGACCAACACTACCAATTTATATTGTTTGACATAGGAGAGCACTAATATGCCTCATCTAAATCTGCTGATGCATTGCAAGGCGGGAGCTTTAAGGCCTCTCATAAACTGAACACTTGTTTTTGGAGCTCAGAATCACAAGAAAGTGTCCAACCCAACCATAACCACCAATTTCTTCACTATCCACGTTCTATAGTTGTGACATGTTCATACTTAGCTTGGTCTGCAGTGCCAATTCCCGTGGGGCTATCACCTACAAGAGATAGAAACTATAATAGCATAACTGGAGAAAGAAATTGCATTGTACCAATAGATGCAGCAAACCAAGTAAGAGGATATACTATTCTTGTCACCTAAAATAATCTTTAAGGTACTAAACCACAAGAAGGGGGAATGTATATGGTAAGATTTAGAATCTCAATCATCACATGATACTGTAGTTAAAGGAGATGGAGAACTACAAACCATACCTGTTTCACCACCCTTAACAGTAGAGGAAATTATTCAGTTGTTTGGCTTATTTAAATTAATTGCACCATAATTATATAGTATTCATAATCTGCAAACGTCACATACAATATATGAGGCAACTAAAAAGGGACTCCTCCCATTCCATTCCGAAATAGGCTACAATTTTTGGAAGATAACAAAACTGCTTTATATTGAAAGAGCATGGATTGACTATCTAAACAATAAAGGTTAATACTGGACATATTTGGATAGCAACGAAAGAGTGTTTAGCTTTTAATTTATTGAAACAGTAGTCAACTTGGTTAGATTCCAGATGATCTCTAGTCATTCTTAACACTGAGTGTTCATAGAGATTCCAGATGATCTCTAGTTGTCCTGGCTAATTCTGAGCGTTCCTAATCATCTACAAACTTTGCAATTGGTCTCTTGCAACTAATCATTCATCTTGCTTCTTATCTGCTAGTGTTGGCAAACCTGAGCCATGTAGAAAAATATGGAAATGATGGCTCAATGCACATCAGGAAAATAACCATATGCAAGCAACTGTAAGCTGTACAAATTCCGCAATAAGTAATGAAGGGGTTGAAGGTTAACAAGTCCTCTTTGAATGGATCTACTACAATGATTAAAAGTGATTAGAGACAAACTAAAGCACCTTAATTATACACCATATCTGAGATGCTTCAGATAGCACAGACCTCTTTGCCACCCAGCACAAACCCATTTCACATGCAGCTTTCCAGAGGATAACCATCACATCCCGCATTACAATCTGTGAAATTGATCCCTTCATGCTGCTGCAGACACCATGACAAATACACTTAGCCAATCACAAAATAAAATTGGACAAAAAATCTGACATCGAAGATTAATGAGTCTCCATAAACATAAAATTACATGGATGGAAAAAAGTCAAATGTCACAAGAGTTGACATTCTAGACATTTTTGCCCAAAAATGAAAATCATACATCATTGAATAACACCCTCAATAACCATAACATTCCACAGATAGATAAACAAATCAAATTTCACATGAGTTGACAATTCTGGACATTTTCACCCAAAAAGGAAAACTCGGCACGCTTGCCAATGCAGGGGGCACACCTTTTATTAAATATTCTTAGTGATCACATAAATATAAGCATGATTTGTGTGTGTGAAGGATAGGTAGTTCTAGTGGATTACTGGATCAAAAAGGAGCATATCTCTCCACTTTACAGGCTGGATTGTGTTCTTCGTGGGAGGCAAAGAAATATTGAGAGAGTATTTAATAGAGATAAGATTAGTGGGAGATCTCAGCCTTTCTGCTCTAAGAAATTTTGTCTCCATGATTGTGAGTATTTATTTTCATGCTTGAAATCCTCAGTTTTCTAATATTGTCTATCATTCCTTGCATAGCTAAACCTATCGGCAATATCAGCAGAGGATTACCAATTTACTAACTAAAAAAGATTTTGAATTGGTAATTCACAATCAGAAAAACAGATACAAATTGAAAATGCATCGAGGAAAGGGATGTTACTGATCCAATCTAGAAAATCATAGATAAAATGAGCATACTAGGATAGAAAATACCAGAACCCTCTATTATCAGATAAAAGAAAAATCAACATGTTGAATTCTCTGACACAACAAAAATTCTACTTGAGACATAGCTAGATTGACAGTATAAGGGACCATGACTCATGCAATGCCAACACAAACATATACAGCAACAGACACCAAGGCAGAGCTCATCTGCAAAAAGAGTTGCCTAGGATTGATTTCAAACGAGCTCAACAAGCACAACAAGGCAAATTGCTTTAGGGATACACAAAAGGGAACCTTCTATATCCCTAGTGGCCAAGGAAAACCAGCCAAACTTGACCAGGTCACATAACATAATTCCTCAAAAGTCTGCCATTAGCTTCTAAAAATTTAAATGACAGGTGCCCAGTTTTCCTCTTCCCAAAGGATCTATCATCTACTATATCAGAGCCTCTGTTTGTGTAAAACATAGAATGACTCCATTGGATAGAGGAGTGACAGGGAGAAAACTGCCCATCTTGCATAGAGAGCACGTTGCTTTTATTTGGTTGGAAGTGCTCTGAGAAACAGGCTCCAAGTGGATGCACAACATAGAACAATCTTCCTCCTGCTTATGCACCATGTTTGAAGGGCTATTCTACCAAACTTGCACAAAAGGTTTGGAACTGGTACTGCACAACTGGAAAGCAGATAAAGACCTGCTCTTGTAGGACTTAGCTCTCATAATATTATCCCAAGAAATGATCTCTCTCTGTCCTCTATTAGTGCAATGAACAATAGAATTGGGAACATAAGCGAAGTTGTGACATCTCACAATAAAAGACCTAATCTTCCAATTCTTGGTAATATGAATACTGGTCTTAGACAGGGTATGAATCAGATTATAAAGAAAGACTGGCAAAATCATTATCAAGCATGAAACTGCAGCTTCAATAACCATGAAACTGCATGGATGAAAATAAATTGAATGTAACAGGACCTGCCTATTCAAGAAATTTCCACCCTAGAAAAGAAAATTGGACACGACTGCCATCTTTGATGGCAGCAGCCTCAATAATCATAAAACTGCAATGATGTCACGGGGTTGAGGGTTCAGTGATTCTAGATGGTTTCACCCAAAACATTGGAAATAAAACAAGACATTCTATAGAAATTCATACCTCAAAGATGCAAATCTTTTGTGCATGGAAAGGGAAGATATAGCTGGAATTTTAGCAAAAAGAAGCATCAATAATTGATATTTAGGGTGATTTAACAACTTAACAAAATAATCCCTTTGCTTCCGCTGTGTTCAGCATCAACACCAGCATTAATAATTATATTTCTAACTTATATTCTGTGTATAGAATTTTCTTAGGTAGAAAATGGGTAGTTTCATACAAAGTAAATTAGATTAAATTTTTCCTTCAATCAAAATCTGGGGTTTTGTTAGTAGTGCAAATGAAATAGTTTATGTTAGAGTATATAGTCAGCTATAGTTACAGGGACATTGAGATGTATAATATTGAAGTCCAACATATTAAATTTGTGAGTACCAACCCCCTAACCACTAGTCAAAACCCACCTTGCCAAATGCAACATTATGATATGAGAAAGGAAAGAGAGAAAGCATGCAACGGTCATGGAAGGCAAAGAACAAATAAGGACAGCTGTCTGTGCTTCACAGTAATTGACTGAAGTGACTTTCTTAATACACAATAAAATAATGGCATGTTAAACATATATAACAAACATAGATTGTATCAATACAAGCCGCTTCACAGAAACAGAGATCTAGGAAATAATCCACATAAGAAAACTAGATTAAGGAAAAAAATACAAGTCAAATTTGCCAAAGAGAACAAACACAGGCTCAATCAGTGCCCAAAAAAAGCATAACAGACTACTATGTCTGCAAGCCATGTAAGTTGAAACCTATTTTTTCAAAATGTATTAGTATATGCTCATCAATAACCATAAAGAAAAAGCACAATTAAGAGACCTAGCTTAGAATGTTATATTGTATCTCAGGAGGGCCTTGTAAAAACACACTTACTTGTCTAAAGATAATGTTCATAAGTTCATCTCCAGAATTGCAATTTTTAGAGAGAAAGCCATTCTCCATCTTTACATGATCTATTGGATAATCTTCCCTCAACTTCATTTGACTGTCTGCAGTGGATTGCTCACTTTCACATCGTCCACCAAACCCTGGAACAACTGAGTTCACTGGTGGTTTGAAATCCAAATTCATCTTTTGATCACAAAATCCAGTGTTCTGCCCCTGAGATTGAGCAGTATATGTTCCCACCATTTTCTGATTAAGAAGAGATGCCCGGCTCAACTAAGTATTTAATAGAGGATTTGAAATGGTTCCAAAATATTGATTATGATTTTTGTAGACTTTCTTTATAATCTAATTCATACCTTGTCTAAGACCAGTATTCATATTACCAAGAATTGGAAGATTAGGTCTTCTATTGTCAGATGGCACAACTTCGCTTATGTTCCCAGTGCTATTGTTCATTGCACTAATAGAGGACAGAGAGAGATCATTTCTTGGGATAAGATTATGAGAGCTAGGCCCTACAAGAGAATTAATTGGAGGAACAGAAATGTACATTGACATACAATCAACATTTGAGGCACTTAAAAGGATTTCCCTTACATTCTGCACACCAGAACCTGTACTACTTGGAGGGCCACCCACTGAACGTGCATTTGTTGGTAAAACTGACACTGCAGCACCATTACCCCAGTTTCCACTATTTCCATTCGTATTAGGTAGTTGAGAAGACATTACCATGTTAATATCACTTGCCCCCAATCTTTGACTAATAGTTCTTTCAGTGGTTAAGGTGGTCAAACCCCTTCCATGCTTTTCCTGCTGCTGTTGCATCAATTGCAACACCAAAGCATTATTTATTGAATGCACTGAGATGTTGCCACTACTACCTCCACCCAAGCCAACAAGGGCACTATTTGTAGCTATCAACTGCCGCTGCATTGTGCAAAATCCTGCAGGATCATCCACATGAGCACCTATATCTCCAAGTCTAGCAATTTGTTGTTTTTGCTGTAACTGATCTAGTTCAAGTCCAGTTGATAAACAAGGAAATGCATTCATTTGATTTTTAACAGGTGCAATTCCTTGTGCTCTTCCAATGCTATTATTACAGCCTAGGCCTGGAAGAGAGGCAAATTGGTGCATTCCATAGGAATTCGGACCTGGTAAACCCAAGCCTACTGAACCATTTAATCTACCGAGAACTACTGCTTGCAATGATTCAAGAGTGGGAGTAGACAGGTGACCAGATTGAGCAAGAACTTGCAAATCACCAATTCCATCTACTTGGCAAAGAGAACCAAACGAAGATTCCCTGCCTCCTCCAAATGCATTGCCCATGCTACCCTGTTGACTCGCCACACCGCTGAGCCTTTTCAAGTACAATCTATACTTATACAGATTATTTAAAAAAGAAAAAGCACACCATCAAAAAAGGCTTTAATTTTAATCAATTCAGAAAAATATGTAAGTCAAAAAGTATGACTGCTCTGTTTAATCAAAGCAATACACATATTTAGATTACAAATCAATTAGACTTGCAGAAACAATAGAATCATAAAAAGACAAATAATACAACATATCTAGAAATTAGCATCCAAAATCCAAGCACGAAAGGTGATTCAGTTTTAGGTATGTAAAAATATGGTAGAAACTCAACTATACCTGCAGATGGCTTGCAACATTTTCTTGTGTCAATCCTTGAACATTCATAAGCATTGCATGTATTATTTCCTGTCTATTCTCATTCTGCTTATTTCTATTGCGTCCAGAGAATATGATGCAATACTGCCACACATAGCATTTCTACCACAGGAACTATGTTTTTCTACCACACATAGCATTTGAAGATTCATCCACACATCTTGGCACTTGCAAAGGTGGTTGGGTAGATGAGCCTTCTATTAGGAAGTTACATCTACAATCGCTTCCCCATGCATCAATAATAAGAATCTTTTCTAAGGAATAAAATTCCAATAGAATGTAATGACAAGCACTTAAACATGTATGTTTGATTATACTTGCAAAGAGGAACCTTGCAGATCTCTGGTTCAGAACACATTCTTGAATGTAGTTCAAGTAGTTTCCACATTCTTTTGCAGTGTACACATCCACCAGGGACTCTAGTTTTACAGGAAGCAAAATGTCGGACTAAGGATTCGAGCCCTTTTCAAGCTGGGAAATTGCAAGGCCCTTGGTTTTCATCTAAATCCTTGTCATGAGGCCCTATTGTTCGAAATCCATCTCTGCATATGTGAACAAGTGCTTCCATGGCATCCTATAGTTGTAGGTATATCTTCTTCTCCTCTATCTTCCAAAGCCTCTCTTGCTTTCTCTGTTAATGTAAAAATGGAAACCCAAATTATTAATCAGAGCTATAAGTTTAAGTCTTTCTAATTATCTATTTCAATCCACTTTTATTTTTGGGTTTAGCTACTCACAGAATCAGCCTTAACGAAAGATTCTAGAATCTCTTGCTCCAGCTTAGGATTGGACTGTCTCATCACTTTCCATCCCTCTGACTTGGAAACAGTTTTGAAGCTCTTCACAATAAGGCGCATGCATAACAGATTCAAGCACAGTGCATCACATAATATTGCCATTTGTAATACATCAATAACATTATCTGCTGTGAGCAATCCATGCTCCAAATTTTGTGTGCACACTAGTTTTAAGGATAGTATTGAAAACACATGTGAAAGTACTAATAGATGGAGGACATATTTCTTCATATCTTCCTATTCATACCTGAATCATAAGGATCAAGATGTTAGTTTCCAAATATAGATAGCATCAATGACGGAGCAAGACCAATGTTTCCCAAGGATCATTGTAAAGAAGTGGTGGGAACTAAAGAATCCAATTGGCCTTCTTAACCATGCTCACAAATAATGAAAGGCCTGAAATGATGGAAACAGACGTTTGACTAATCCATGAGGAAATTCAACTGGGCAAAGATATGGAAGCCATGCTGAAAAACACCACGATCTATCTAGAAAAATATATGGACAAGGTGTGGAGAAAGATCACATATGTTAAGGACTCGAAAGGGAGTCCAGCCTCCTGCAGGATACACCCAAAACAGCATGGTTCAGAAATTGGGGACACTGCCACCAAAAAGGATAGAGATGAAACCAACATAGATGACAACGTTGATTAGCATCTGGTCTCAGCCTACCACCAGTCTCATCTAGGCCGTGGCCTTTTCTGCTCTACTAAGAAATATGGATTTTGTCTCGGTTGAAATGTAATCTAACTGCTTCCTCTTTTTGTCGTTTTCAGAGATGTTTCTATGACTATACCACAATATATTTTGGAAATCCAGAAAAAATGTCGATTTAACATAAGTTTTTAGTGTACTTGGCCAAAAATTTGTAAAAAATATGCTTCTAGGAATAGGTAAGACCTTACTGTACCTTTATCTACATATAATATAAATTATTGTTTCTATAAAAGAAAATTTTCTATTATGTTCGAAATGTGAGTCTCTGAATTACACTAGAAAACGCAAAGTGCCCATGCTATGCCACATTGCCCATTTTGGAAGGTAACATCAACATAGTGAACATACTCTGGAGTCTGGAAATCATATTATTTAGATTAAAAAAAAAGGTATGGAAACAGTTCTACTCGTGGGCTAAGTAAGATTTTCTACACGAAAGACCACTTAACAAACTGAACACATGGATGAACCTAATGCACAACTTGATGCTTAGACTGGAAGTTCTTTTTTCAATGCAAAATATGAACTGCTGATGAATTTGACTGATGTACAATTAGGTTTTGGCCATAGTCTCAGGTACTCAGTAGATGAAGCAATCTTTTAGGAAGGAGACCACTTTCACCAGAGCTACTTTCCTTAGTATGCATAAAATCCAATAGGGGAAGTAATGAGAAAAAAAACACTCCAGTCTAGTAAAGCCAAAAAAACAGTTGTCCGGAGTTTGCTTTGCCAAAATAAGAGTTTGCAGGCAACCTTTGCTCAGCCAACATCAATTATTTGAGTGAAAAAGTACGAGTGAAATAGAAAGCAACCAGAGACTGATACACAGATGTCAGACACTTTCAATGGCGTTCCATCCCCGTGGATGATTAAAAACAACTCTCAAATACGTTGCTATGGAAGCAACAACTTAATATCTTAACAACTTGCCAATAAAGCAACAAATTTCTCTGGTCTTGACAACCTGCTTTTTGACATAGACAGGATAACCATCTTGAATTGGTTTTGCATAACTGAACAGTAAAACAAATTTTTCACTTGTTCCCTGAAAACAGTGATACCTGAAAACTATTTCTGGTCAGCTGGATACATGTTGAGAGTAGATACATGTCCCCAGCTTCTGAAATCTTTCCAGGGGAAGAAACCAACATGGAAACGTTCTAGAAACAACCAGAAACTACTGAAACATTTTTTAAAACGTTTCAGTCATTTCTTGGTAATTTTCTGAAATGGGACCCAAAACTGCTCAAAGTTTCTGCCTCCCACAACATGTTTTTTAAAGTTAACAAAAGGGTTTGGTGGCAGCCTCCACAATGGCATAGAAACCATAAAACGAAAATGACAGGGTAAATAAAGACAAAATGAGGGTTGGAGGGATAACATTTTTCGCTTCAATTGGCCATATTCATTTTGACAGGAACATTTTCTAAATAGTAGCAACAATTTTTTGACTGTAGGGGGGAATTTTAGGGTGTAAGGATCCTAAGTTGTCTTTGCATTTTATTTTTAGCAGCCGCAACAGTTATAACTTCTACTTCTTCGAGGGTTCTATTTATCTTGAGGGATTTCAAATTTCCTAGGTTTCTTGTTGCTTCCTATTGTTTCCCATTGAGGTTTCCCTCACTGTCTCCTATATTTCAGGCCCAAATACATTTCCTACCATTTCTCATTTCCAGAAAATTGTATAACATAGCAAGAAAATGATCTACTTAATTCATCTGTAGAGGGCTATTCTCTTAATTCTTAAACAAAATCCTAGAAGGGAATGGAAAACAAACAAGTACAAATCTCGCCAGATGTAAGAGCGAATTCATGCTAAAGCAAATGGGTTTTAGTGCTTTATTTGTATTTTTGATAAAATTGTATCCTCTTTCATATTGATGTAATATGAACAGAACAGAACTTCAAAACTTAAACTAAAGCTAGGGATTTTCAATTCTAGTATGTGAAGATTACCTGAATGAATAATGGAAGCGTATGAAAGATTGAACTACATCGTAAGGAACCCCTGTAATCGTAAAGCTTCATGTGTCTTATCATCAGCATTGCCACAGCATAGATTGTGATTTGAGAGCATGCTCTACCATTTTTATGAACAATTCACCAACTTCCAGGATGACCTTCCTCAATGCATTGTTGTTGTCCAGGAAGTATATATGAAAAACTCATGTTGTTAAGGAGAGAAGGCCTAATGAACCATATGAATCTGGCTTTATTGGACCGATCGTAATAAATTCAAATTTCGAGACGAATAATTCGTCAAATACTATTCTAGTGCTTAGTTTCCATGCCAGGAAAATATTAAACCAAGTGTTTGGTGAAACTAGGGCTACAGCCACATTTTCTAATACACATCATGTCTTGTTCATATTCAAAGCTTGAACAAGCCAAGGAGGCTGTTTCAGATTTTCTCGTCTTGATATCTCACCAGTTTGCAGATCAAGGGATTGACTCTCATTCCCGTTTCTCTCATATTCAACATCAAACCTTTGCCATTCAACTCTGTAATTTTCATTACTTTTATAGTCCTCCCTAGTTCCTCGGGTCCCCTCCATCATCCCATTTTTTCCTTGATTGGCCGTTTCAGGCCTAACAGAAGCTAAAGGGAAGAGTGTTGCTTCATCACTGCATATCAGACCTATAGATTGCCTTGTTTGTTCAGTTGGTATTTCTGGAAAGGATAATCCTAAACTCAGACAAATTTGCTGAACACTATGTTCTATTTTACCTTTTTTCCATCCAGTACCCAAGGTCAGCTGCACATCAGTATCAGGTTCAAGACACATGTAGAAACTTGATGATTTGTCCAATTTTGGACGATCGTTGACACATATTCTTAAAGTTGTGTCTTCCTCATTTGGATATGTATCTTTTTCATTCATATATTCCATGGCATGCTTTTCAAGATCGAAAGTTCAGCATGTAGCTCTTCTAGGTTGCAATCTGTAGAGATCTTGTGAGCCATCTTTGATTTCTTGCAGGCCATTTGGTATGCTCTGTCCAATAAAATCAGAACTAAAGGTCTGCATTCGATCCATACCCCAAACAGGCTGTCTATAACATATATTTTGTTTATCTATCGCAGAACCGGTGAGAGCATCCCAAAAATTCCTTTTTTCTTCCAATTGTATATGGTTTGATCCAAACTGAAAGATGACAGGACTAGTTTGTCTTGTTACTGGAGCAAAATTTGATGTGCCATCTTTGTTTCTAAGCTTAGCCATTAGTAACTTCTGAACATGATAGAGACGATCCAGTTCACAGACCTGCACCAACCCAAGAACAAACAGAATGCTTCAGACCTTTGTAGATAATCCCAATCTTATGGGAATAAAATCACCTTCCACCTAACATTCCTATAGTTTGAAAACTTTATAAGGGATTTTTTTAGAGAAGGAACATAATATGTTTAAACCTTGTGAAATCATGCATTTATTTCTTATTTCTCGGTTCATATTGCTTATGTACCTGTCCTCGAAAAATTTCCTCTTGCTTAAGCATTGTCTGCTTAAGCATTTATTTGTTATGCTGCACCCCATATCTTTCCATCCTTCCTTTTTTTAAGTCACTGTAATTCTGGTCCCTACAGCAAGCTTGATTGTCTATTGATGGTATCACTTCAGGAAATTGTGGCCAAGGATCTACAAACTTAAATTTTATTCATGTTTCTTTGAATTCATTCTTGTTTGAGAAAGTTCCGTGCAAGTTTGTTTCACAGTGCACTTTTTCTGCCATACCTACAAGAACTGGACATCCAATGCAAGCAACACAATAAGAAATGTGCATTAAAGAAATAACTTCTGCACAAATGAACCTTTGAAGTAGACAATAAAGTAATGATTAAATGAACCTTTGGAGGTTTCCTGAGTTTGGAAACCTTTCCTAAGACCTAGAATATGGAATCTAAGCAAGAGGCCAGGGCTGAAAACGGTTAGCATGGGGCTATGGATGGAAGGCCAAAATCCTGTAGGAATTCAAAAATTGGGAGCCAACGCAGAAATGAGAAACAAGAGCCTAGGCTGAAGCAATCGCTATATCTAGCATAAACCATAGGTGCTTCTCCAAGCCTGTCAATAAAGAGGTTGAAGTTGAACACATTGAAAAGTGGTCAGCAATAAAAGAAAACATATCCCTATAGAACAGATTGACGAGAAATCTGTAAATTGGTTCCTAGACACAAGCTTCTTCAGAAGCAATGACACCAAGTACATGAAATTGGTCGAGTTGTACTGATTCAACAAATCCTTTATTTCCCAAGTTATTGAAGAGCAAGGAAAACAACAACAAGAAATTTTAGGCAAGCTAGATCAAATGGGAAAAAAATATGAAGATATCTGGGGCATAGAAATTGTCATGGAAAATATGGATGATGAAAGATATATTCCAGAAGGCTCTAAAGGCCATGCCCTGTCTTTTATAGAAGGATTTGGCCCACTCTCACTGACCATTTGCCGAGGCCTTGAATGCTATGCACCAGTCCCTACCAAGTACAACACAATTAACCTCAAAATGAGAGAAATAAACAGAATAGTTAAAAATGAACTTAATATTATCTACATTACAGTGCTTGTTAAAGCCAAATTCTTCTAATAATTTTAATTCTCTTTGAAGTTATGTACCATACATGGGATGAGTAGCTAACATGATACATGCTCCAACCCCAATCATCCTGAACTTGACTCTGTTACAACTGCATTCACAGCATTTGAGTCATCTAACTTTTAAATGCAACCAACCTGCATGGCTGTACCAGGGATCTCATCAGCAACAGGTGCAGCGGAATGAGATTTTCCACCCTCACTTTTATGCCCATTTTGGTCAGTTTCATGAATACCATTTCCCCTGATGGTAATCTCACCATTTTCCATTCTAACCCTGACAAAAATTGATGTTCCCATTGTTGAATTTTCCTCACCATTACCAACAGGAGTTGGTTGTTTCAAATTAGTGTTTCCGATGTCAGATCCATCACTTCCATAACTCTCCCCTATTATACTTGTTGCACTACCTTTCGCAGCAGAGTTCTTCACTTTCACTGCCTCCTCTGTGTCCTTTGCACCATGAGGTCGTATTGGGACACCAAGCATAAGATCCAAGAATGATGTCCAAAGCCTCATCACTTTCTCAAATTGTTCCATCATTGTACATACCTCATCATGGGAGTACTTAATAATTTGATATAAGTCTTCATGAATGTCAAAATCAGGATATTCAAACTGCAAATTAGGGATTATTGGTCTTCTATTCCCAGCAGCGATAGCAAGAAGTACATCATCCTCCTTCCTCTTCTTCTCATTTATTTCTTTAATCTCTGCGAGAAGAGTTGTTTAACAAGTGATAAAATATTGCTTAAGATATATATAAGCAATTAATAATGCAATAGAAAAGAGAGAATTGAAATAGCACCAATCTAGAAATCATGAACTACATTAACAGGAGCACTAATCAATACATCATGAACTACATTAACAGGAGCACTAATCAATACAATATTCTCTCATCATATATGATACAATGGTAACAATCTTTATAAATCAAACAAAGAAAACATAAAAACCCTTTCTTAATTTTAATGGTACACAGTACACTCCCTATATCACCTCAATAAGAAGGAAACCTTAAAATACAATCACAATATAACATTCTTAAGAGGTAAAAGTGTACCTAAAAATTATTTAGACAGACACTTGAGGGAAAAAACATAAATTATGACAAGTTAAAAAGTGTTCTAATAGACAGGAAGATATCAGAATAAAATGATCATCTAACCCTTAGTGCTCATGCTCTTTTTATCTTGCTACTTGAAGTAAAAGCTACAATGATCAAGTGATTTGTGATAGTTATTGGCATAAAATTCAGCCCAGACTTTATTCATGTCTGTACGACATCTAGACCATTCTTATTGCTTTTTCTTGAGGCGGATCAATATGACAAGCAAAGCTACAGTAGCATTCTTTCGTAGTAGATCAATTACATCAAGCCCATGATCTCCATAAATACGTTTAATGCACCTTAAATTTAGAGCTGTAAATAAGCAAAATAAACATGAGTAGAATGTTCCATATACTATAATACTTCCAACTCATCAAGTTCACCACAAAATACATTTGCAGAATTACGAATACCTGTCAAGTGATCTTCAATTCTAATTTGACCATCTTGCTTAGCAGTACCATCTTTCATCTTTTCTAGCAACTCCTCTACATGCTTTGTTGTAACAGAAGTAGACTCCAGCAACATATCCAGTTCAAATATGATAATATAAAATACTCAAGGATGTAAAATTTCACCATTTCCCAATATTAAATAGGCCATAATAAAGAGCAACTTGATGACACCATTTCACCTAAAAGACTTTGTACATCAAAAAATAACACTACAAATGTCAATAAGCCACACACCTATCATCTTCACAGTGGAAGAAACTTTCCTCATATTGGTTCTTGTGCATATGCTTAAAAGAGTAATCCTCACTACCATATGTCACCGATACCCAAATATCATTTAACACGGATGCTCCAAGATCGGTACGATGACTTGCAGGAGGCTTGGGATACTGCATGACAATTGAAACATTCGTGTTAGTATAAAATCAAACATCACAACAAATTCATAATCTAAATGATAAATGTTATAAGTTCTTTTGAGCTTACTCAAAAAGCAAGCTTACCTTTAAAACCAGCAAAGATCCATCTTAAACTCGTATCTATCAAGCACCGAGAGGGATCCAATTTCTTGTGTAATTTTTTTTTTTAAACTCAAGAAATTTGATCCCTCCGTTGCTTGATAGATCCAGGTTTATAGGCCAACGTGAAATTTTTTCATTAATTTTTATTTTTGGTAATGTAAAGTTACATTACGTTACATGACAACATCTTTCCCATACTGGGCCGTAGAGCACATCACTCCTCTCAGTGCAATTAATCCAAAAGACACAGATGGATAATAATTTAAAGAAGATTTCCTTATATTTTTTGGAAGCAAACGATAGCTGGGAGTACACAGCTCACAGTTTGACAGATCCAACTCAGAAATTGGCTTATTCATATACTTCTCCTTGTTTAGGAGTAAGGAAACCTTGTGACTGGATGAATCTTTTGCAACGTAAAGCTCAAATTTATCAATTCTCTACCTTTCCTTTTCCCTGTCTCTTTCACAATCTCTATCTTTCTCCCTCTCTTCTTTCTCCCTCTCTCGGTCACGTTCCCTGTATTTTTCCCTGTCCTTCTCCATCTTTACAGGTTTCTGAAGTGATCCATCTACCCACAATGACTCTACAACAATTGCAACCTCTAATTAGAATTTAGAAATTTACAAGAATATTGCATGCCATTTTCTATCTAGACTTAGAAGACTTCCACTCACAAGCCTGACAAAGACATGGTTCAAAATTCCCCAATCTCACACACTTCTTTTGGCTTCATGCAGAATAAGAGCATTAGAGGGAAATGCATTTAATATCAACTAGGAGAAAGCATAACCTAAAGTGGAGTTGGGCTAAAAACTCACTCTTGTTAAACACGCCAGCAACGAAACCATCTGTACAAAAGTTCTACATACATGTTATGAAAAAATCATGCAGATAATTCAAAAGAAAACACAAGAGAATCACATGGGAAAAATTAAGACATCTACTGAGTGTCAAAATTCATACCAATGTTCTCACATTGAGAGAGAAATTCATTGAACCCATCCATAAGATCCAGAAATTTTCCAAGTATGTCAGAGACTTGAAAAGAGATTTAAGTGTTAAGTCCTCACAACTTGCAAAGAATGTTTACAACTTACAATGAATTACGTGGAACAAACTCACTTGGCAACCCACTGATACCTACAACACATAAATATACATACATACACACGCATTTATATACACCAAATCCACAGCTGAGAGACAATTACATTTAGCTCCATGGAGTATTTAATTAAGTAATCCTTTACATAACATATACAAAGTAACCTACCAAGCTTTGTAACTGTGCACGGTTGATTATTTCTGTGCTGTATATGTGCAGACATTTCAAGAAATCTTGATATGTATCATGATTACGCAATTTGGATTTTACTTTATCCCAGAAATGTAACTCCTGCTGATACACATCTGCATAGAAATTTATACTAGCTACTCTCCCAGATGAATTATGATTTTGCAGAAAATGACTAAGGAATTGAAGTTCATTGCTAATAGTCATCAATACAAAACATCAGATTCTCATCCTAGATTACTAACTATTTTTCTAAGCAACGATCAACAAAATAATCAATAAAAACAAAATATAATATATATGGTGACTCCAATGACCATTAGAAACACCTAGAGGGGACTCAGGTCATTGAAGCAGATCTTGGGGGTAAGCTACAATCTAAGGGCCACATAATTCGAGATTTCAAGGCAGCAACAAGGCTAGCAAATAGAGATGGTAAAATTTTATAAAAAAAGATAGAACAGCATAATTGAGTTGTGGAACAGGGGTTTTCCTGGTGATATTTGTAAAAAAAAAACAACAGACGTATGGATGCTGTTCCAAGACTTTTTGGCGGTTGGAGAATCCTAGTATGGGGTACCTCTGTAGTATACACTCACTGGGAATTATGTTCCATGGGAAGCTTATTTGGGTATGTTGAAGAGACAGTATGACAGCAATTAAAAAAGTGTAATCATCCATATTCTATGCTTTAGCTACCTGTCATCACCAATCCCTGATTAATCCTTTTGCAATTTAGCAAAAACAAATGATATTCTTTCATGGGTGTAAATACAAACCCCTATCCTTGTAAATATAACATATTTGTTAACTTAGTTGTGTATTTGACTTTTTAAATTATATTTTGCAGGGTCGTTTTCTCAATCAACAGTGAATTACAATGCTAGATGCAAGAGTGCAGTATCAAATGTAGTGATGGCTTTAACAATCATGGAAACCCTTCTTCTTCTAACGCCTCTATTCTACTACACTCCTGGAGTTGTGTTGGCATCCATAATAGTTGCAGTAGTTCTGGGTTTAATTGACTTCCCTGCAGCTTATTTCATATGGAAAGTTGATAAGGTGGATTTCATATGCAGCCCCACCAATAGGATCAAATGTAATACAAAATGCAACATCATGCCCGACCTGTATTGAGAATGAAACCGATACACCCCTTCCAACTCTCAAAACAGGAGCCTCCTTCCTGCTTATATACAAAACCTTCGATGGGTTTGGTGGGTTAGGATAATGCATTACATTTTCTGCTCCAACAACGAGAGGGGACTTCCCATCTGCAACAGTTAAAGGACGGTCATCCTCTTTATTTTCTACCTCTAAAGGTCCCAAACATTTGTGTACACTGTCTGAAACTCTCAAAGTAGTATAACCATATGTAACATGTGGAGAACCTTCAAGATACTGAGGCAGGTGTAAAGGTCAAAGACTATCCAGTAGCCTCATCAAACCTAGAGCCCAAATCACAATCATATTATGAGTGGCATTCATCAAATTTTGTATCCGGTCTTTCAAGAGGCCTTTTGTAATAGACAAGAGTCTTTAACTATACACAAGTTTAGTGTTATTAACATCAACATTTCCATCGGGATCAAAATAAAGAAAATATGGACAGGATTATAGCAGAACCCTAGAAACCCTCTAATAGAAACCATAGAAAAATTACTTAGAAGAGCTCAAGCAAGGATGAAGTCATTTACCTCAATCTCAAATGGGTGCTCTTCCAAGCATATATTTTCAATGATAGATGGTTTGAAACAATGCATTCCATAGCAGAAAGAACAAATCAAACAACTTTGTCGCAATTAACTGAACCATTTTAATACAAAAAAATCAAAGACATGGAATGGAAAGAAAGCCCAATACCTTTACAAGATATCGGTGGACTCTACGGCTGCAGCGATGAATGAGAGCCAGAAGGGTGTGTTCAAGAACGAGAAGGGTAGGATTCCATGATCCATAAACGGGATTTAAGGATGGAAAAAATTGAATATGTTGCAGGGTCCAGCAGTCGCATCCCAAGCTCTGCCCGATGCCATGAGCATCCTAAATTGTCTCCAAATACCACATATTGCGAAAATGGAAAACAATTGAACATGGAACCAAATTTGAAAGTGTGGTGCCAAAATACCCGTAATGGCTTCGATTTGGTTCATCTTGGGAGGATCCAGGCTTCTTTTCCTTATGAATGGTGAGGAAATCAATTTTTTTTTCAGCATGATGTTCAAAAAATCATTAAATTAACATAGCTTTAAAGGTTTGACTGAATGAAAAATATGACAAAAGTTCAATATTATGGTAGTTAATATTATTATTTTAGTTATAAAGGATTAATAATTTTAAGTTTTGAATAATTAATTACCATTATAACTAATATAGATTGTGTATTTTTTTTAAATATGGGTATTAAGATATTATGTTTCATAATTTTTAAACATGAAGATTTTTTCAATTGTTATTATATTCAATAAGGGGTCAACTATTTATGGAAGAAAAATTGACTATGGATGCTTGAGTTTGAGCTAAACGTGGATCCTATATCTTTCTTTGAATTCAAATTCTCTAATTCATAGTGTCTTGTCATCCCACTTAAGAGGTTTCCTGCTAGGATTGTTTGCAAGATCGGGGAAGGTATTGATATTCACATCACCACCCTTTGAGGGTAGGTTGAGTACATGGACTAATGTTTTGATCTAGGGTTGGGTTACTATGTTTATGTTGTTGATCTCACTTGTTCCACATGTTCTTTTGGAGTTTCCATAGAGGTTTATTTTTTCATATTGCTATAAAGGTTGATTTTAAATGTTTTTACAAGAAGGGTGTCATTGTTTCCCAAGTACATGCAAATGGTATGTGTGTTGACAAGTCATATAACAAAATGTCAGTTTCTTTTAATCCAATACATTGGATTCATCAAGAATTGTCCAACTTTTGAAAAGTGGGAGGAAATTGTAAATAAGATCATAGGTAAATATGCTCTTCTGAACTCAATTTATGTACGATTTAACAATTCTACCAAATATATTTCCAATATTTTTAAACAATTATTGAATCCACTAAAAAATCATAATAATGTTTTTATTATTGTTTAAACTTAATTTTATATATATATATATATAAACTTAAACATCCAACTAAAATATAACTTTAGAAGAGAAGAGAACTTTAGAAGAGTGAAGAGAGATTAAGGATATTTTAGATGAGTATTTTATGGTTTTTTATAAGTGAATGACGTCTTCCTAGATTCTATAAATATTGTTACATTAATAGGTGCTTATATTTTAGATTTTGGGGTGGACTAGCATAATTTGTACATTTTACTAAATTCTACTAAATTCATTGTCAAATTTGTAAGTTTTTTCATTGCTGGAGTGACAACTAAAAATGACCAAATAAATGACCAATTGTTATGTGGTCATTTTTAGTCTAGATATCCCATGACCAAATTTGGTCATTTATCTTGGTCGTTTTTAGTTGTTTTTATTCCGTGACCAAAATTGGTCATTTATCTTGGTCTTTTTTAGTTATCTCACTTAAATTTATCAATTTTGGTCATTTATCCCTTGAAAAAAACTGTGGTGACCAAAAATTTTGGTCTCCTGGTCGCTAATATCTCATTTTCCACTAGTGTACAGGGCCACAGACACTAGTTCAATACTTATAGCTTTTGAAGCAACAACAGTTTCCAAACATTGCCATGTCATTTCAAGTTTTTCTTGTATGTATATTTCCTTTGTTTGCTCTTCGTGGTACTTACATTGGAATTCCTAGAAAAATTTTTGGTCCATATCCCTCAACATCTTTCTCACATTCCAAATCAAGTTGTGCATAAGCTTACTCCAATGGTTTCTTATATTTTCCCCAGAGCAGGGAAAATCAATGGAAATATTACATATTAGTGTTGTGACATCAAATTTAAAATATGGTCATTGTTTCATAGAAGCAAAGCACACTCAACTACCTAAAAATAAATGCATGGCACTCACGTCAACAGTATGAACCAAAAAAGATAAAAAAATTTTGAATTACTTTAATTTATGGTTTCAGCAGGTGAAAAAGGATAACTGAAAACCAGAAAACCCACATTTTTGTAAGAATAATGCAATTATTTAGAAATGATGACAATTAATCAGTCAACTTCTTTATGGAAAGCACTATAGTCAATCAACTCTTTTGACTGACTGTAATTAATGAAAATATATAATTTAGATTGTCAGTCATCTTTGTTTTATGGAAAAGTGGTTACATACAACTTCTAATGAGGCAACTGATCCATTTCATCTGGGAGAAGTCACAACTTTTAGATTGGAGTTGTCTATTTAGATTTCAGCTTGGATTGGTATTTTAGGAAAAAATGTAGATTTGCTTGAGTTCATAGCAAAAATATTCCATGCTAGCTCTCCATGTATATGTATGGAGGAACAATATGTATGCTCATGCTTTGGCTCTAATTCTTATTGTGTTCAATATCGTTCAATGTACAGTAATGAAATATGAGATGGATTTTAAAAAATAATATTAAAAATAAAAAATACCCCACCCCACCAAGTTTGAAACCCCCCAAATACATGTTCACCCCTCATCATCCTTCTCACTTGCATAAGTAGGTAGTTTCAAGCAGTTAGGACAAGGTGAAAATCATGGGTAAATTTGGCAGAGTAAATACCTCAGGTCACAACATCTTATCTGAAAGGTAACCTCCATGAGTTGTGAGACATATCTGCTTCATTGCAATATGATAAATACCGTGTTTGAAGGTGTTGTTTGCATGTGTTTACCATATTTACCCATCAAAATAATAAAAATAAAAATAATTAGTAATCATGTTTTCTATTGAGCATAGAGGAGTGAACCAAGTAGAAGTACTAAGGTTGAATAGAAAATATGGTTAGATACTCGTGATCTCCTTCAATCCTTCCCTACCTAGAAGCCCTCTCACTCTTTCCAACATTTTCCTCAATTGCACAGATGTAGTACCTCAGGGAAGAAACCATAAGGGTCATTGAGCTAGAGACATTATATTAATTATTAGTTACTTCCTATGTTACCAGATACAACCATGACGAATATTCCTTGGAGAAGGAAAAGGATTTGAACTTATGATTTGAATCATGTGGCGAGTGAAATGAATTTTTTGGAAATTGAAACCAATGCTACAATTTTGAAAATGGTCAGAAAACTTCTAGTGATTTTTTGACCCACTAATCTCTAAAAAGACTTTTTTTTAATGAATTTTTTTCCAAAACACTAAACTTCTAAATGTTAAATCCCTAAACCCCATTCATATTCAAGGTATGATCTATACTTATGTCAAGATATTCTCTCAAGATTTGATATGTCAAGGTATTCTCTCAAATTGTTTGATGTATCATTAAGTTCATGGTCTTATGTTGAGATCTGATCTACCGTCACTTCACCCACACTATTACTTTGTCCTGTCTACCCTTCAAGAAAAACACTTGATTTGTTGTTGATGCAGTCATGTGGATGTGGCTCACAAAAACGTTGTTATGACTTGCTTCATGTTCATGTTGAAATGATATTTAAAATTATCAATTATCAATGATAGTTTGAACTTATCAAATTATTAGGTGTGTGCATGGCTATTAGTAATATGTATGAGAACTCTCTCTTTGTAACCTATAGGTCTACTCTTGTGATTCCTGAATTATTTTGATTCTCAAATATGTTTTTATTTATTTATTACAAAAGTATTGCTATACCTTTTTGTATTTGTTGTTTCCCTACCGTATGTGGATCTTGGCTTTTCAAAAATCTGGTGGCCATATCCATATATGTATTTGTATCCAAATCCAAGTAACTTAGGCTACTTCTAAGTGTATTTGAAACTTGTGTGAGGTTGTAATGCAAGAAAATTTGTGTTATTTATAAAAAGATATCTCCAATGTGACTTGTGTATTGGAGATATCAATTTTGGCCATTTTATAAGGTATATTATATGTATTATTTTGAATCCTTTATTTGGTATATAGATAGTAAATTCATTCCCAAATTTATGTTATTGATTTATGTACATAAACATAGCCTATTGAACATATTTTTCTACCCGCATAGCCTATCAAACATATTTTATACCCTCTCACTTATGCTCCATTTGAAACATAGTTTTCTTGCATTTTTACACAATCTTTATTCAATCACATTGACATGGCGATTTGAACAAGCATACATCATTTGTATTTTCATCTTTACTTATATATAACAAGGTTTAGATGGCTTAAACCGCATATATAAACACGATTTTCACACCTCCATCTCCAATTCTTAGTTACTGGGTCATCATGATGGATCTCTATTCCATATGCACAACTTTCTGGAATCATGTGTCTGAGACCCTCTAAAATAGCCGTGTCCTTTAGTAGAAATGCTAATGAACAACACTATTAATTACATGTTGGTCATATTTTTAGCAACACTAGATGAAAAAATTTGCATTTCCTTTATCTGGAAGAATGACTTGTGCAATATAGAAGAATGAACCTTCTATTATTAGAGGTAGTGTTTTTTTTCATGCTATCATTCTTCAGTCCACCACTCAAAAACACTTCTCTTAAAGTAAAATTTTCACATGTTTCTAAGGTTTCCTACATGTGTTTTAAGAGAAATAGTTATGTTTTCTAGGACCAAGCAGCTGGGTTTATTGACATCCAAAAATAAGCACCTGAATGCCAATGAAAACAATTGTGCATGAGCATATAATCTGTTTTCATTGTTTGGAAGCAGTCTTTATATATATTTCATATGTGGCATACTTTCATTTCATTGCCTAGAACTTATACTCTTGTTGTTTGTGCAGGTTCTAGAGACTACTGATACACTAGGATAAGTTACATAAAGTGTTGATTACTATGTTGATGGGTGTGCAATCTCAATAGGCAACTTATTTTGCAGGTAAGAACAGTCTATGATGAATTTTTAGGGTTTTTATATCTCTCAAGGTTGATTCAAAGAATGGTTTATAACTCATGACTACGTATATAAGGTTTCTCTTGCTCTTTTCTTAGTGGATGTTGGTCAGATCTTTAAATTTTATTGTTTGATGTTGTTATTGTGCATCTTAAGAAAGGCAAGTTAGGGATTTACTTGCATCTTGTCAATCTTATTTGAGGAGACTTTCCTCTTGAAGGAGATATCCATAGTAGGTCCTAGAAGTTCATTGTTTTCCCTAATTAGGATAAGGCTACTTTGACATATATAGGGTTGCTAGTCTTTGCTCTAATTGGTAAATCTCAAAAGACAAATTTAAAAGGGACATTAACCTTGATCTCTTATTTCCCTAGGGTTAAATACTAAACCCCTTCTCTTCTTAAATTTGATCAAAAATCTATTGTACATATTTCAAAATTACGAAAAAAAATATTTGGAAAAACTGTAAAAATGTAGAAATCTTATTTCAAAAAATATCATGAATTTTGGAATTGTGCTCCATTGGAAAAGTGTGCCCTAGTAGGTGTCTTGGTGAATTCCCAAGGGCGTGTATTTCTTGTTTTTTTCATGAAAATTCTTCCATGTTTTGTGTTATCTAGGGCATTTTTCAAATCTGGTATAACAGATACAAAAGGTACACTAGTCAAATCAGCAAGCCTTCAAAACCTAAAAAGGAAAGGAAAAGGCCTAGGATTGACCCTTGGGGGCTTGGACATTTGTTGGAAAGTTTTAGGTGGGTCCACCATCTAGTTTGAGGGCTGATAAGGGTTTAAACCATATCTAGTAAGTTATTTCCAGCTCTAATTTACTAATTTAGTGGCTTCTCTTACCCTCTTGAGGTATGACCCTTACCCTAATCCTCGGGGTACATCTTATATGGTAAGTTGGCATTGTTTTGGCTGATTTTTCATCTATTTCTGAAGTGGTTATTGATTGCTGTAATTTCATAATAGAAGTAAGATAATGTGGTTATCTATTATAGAATTGATTATAAAGTACTTACTCCTACCTCCTACTAGTTTCATATATATGCTTTGTTATTTTTATTCCATAAGGCACTCGTCATAGCCAAGAGATTTAAGATCCTCAATTGACCTCATTTGTCCACTTGTATTTGGTAGGCACTAGTCACAGCTTTTATGTCCCTATAAAATTCTAGTTCATCTTTCTTTTACTCTATTAATAGATCCAGAATTTCCTGTGACTTACATGCATTAAAACCAGCTCTGGAATAGTAAATTCTATGGTGGATTCATGGTTGTAAATCACCTTTATAAATCTGTTCTGATCCACTACTTAAACTTGCTTTAAAAACAGAATTAAAGGTGTCATTTGAAGGCTGACTTCTTGGGTTGAAAAGTTTCATATTAATAAACAATTGGCATTTCTAGATCTAACCTATGTTTTAGCCTCATGTGTTCCACATCTCACATCTATTTAAAGGTTAATATTCTCTGTTGTTAAAAACCTCAATAACTAGTTGGAAAAAATGATATTATTTGCAAATTTATACAGAATTTCATTTATTGACTTGGATCTGGAATTTGAGGGAATTTCATATACATTATCCCAATATTTAACCCCTTATTCTAGAATATGTGTTGCTAAAGATCATCAAAAACATATCTGAACTTCAACATTTAATATCAACTCAGTTTACTGCAAGAATTCACTCATAGTTGATCTAGCAACCTAAGTCATTCTGAAATTCCATCTATCTTTGAAACTTAGTTTCTCTCAGGGAAGTGCCTCATGTGTTGGATTATCCAACGTAAAGTGAGGGAAGTAGTTTCTTAGGTGACACTGACAACTCTTCTGAGTTACACTTCAGCTTAGAACCTTGTTCCTTTGCACTAAAGGGTTCCAGTTTGTGTGATAATAGGTGCAAAATTATATCTCATCTACTTTATTGGATTTTGCTGGAGTCTTGGTCAAAGATGATCACTCTCCTATGGTTATGTATATATATGTATGTGTGTGTATAAAATGTGTATTGTTACGACAATTCTCTTCTTGGGTTTGCATACTTGCCTCTTGTGTTTACTTGTGTGTGGGTATATTTTGTAAATTTTCATTACTAGGATCATATAAATGCACCCATTATAGTTATGTGTCTCACCTACACCATATTTCATTATAAATTTTTAATATATGGATATGGTAATGGTGGTTTGACCTCCTAGCTTCCCTTAACACTAATTTTTTTTATTGACATTATTACTAACTTGGTCACTTATTTAATATTGACATTAGTATTGAATATTGTTGTTTTCTCCTAAAACATAGCAACATAACTATATGAAATGTTGATAATAAACAAATTTAAATACAACTATATTGGCAGCCAACTTGAATGTCCCAAATACTAGGTGGTTTCTCTCTATGGAGAAATGGACGTTTAAGAAGATTGTGAGTCTTTGATTCCATGCTAAAGGGTATGAACATCAGATTAGTTATTCAACTGCAAAGATAATCCCAAAGGTTAATACAGGTGCATCGTAAGCTAATTTCGAGGCCGTATAGCTGATTTCAGTACTTCCACAAATTTGGGTTGTTGTATGGAAGTTGTCTGATTTGAAAAGCTGTATTAAAAAAATATCATATCACACAATTTGTATTGAATGACGGTTTAAAATTGTAGGACCATAGTTTTCATAAATGGTCATTTTCCTTATTCATTTTGATTTCAAAGATTTTTCTATATAGTGGGAAATAGGTTGACATTTTATGTTGTCATGAATGAATAATGATGTCAATTTGCAGACGACGTGTTGTACAACTATATGCACATGGAGTTTGTATCCTTGATCGTGGATACATGACACAGGAATTGTGCATTGAAGTTCCAAATGCTGGTACAAGTTCAAGTTCTGATAATGCAGTGGTATCGACTGTGTCTATTGTGGATCCTTATGTGTTATTCATGATCGATGATGGAAGTATTCGACTCATTGTTGGAGGTTAGATTTTTTTTCTATTTGGTGCATGGTGTCCTGACTCATCATGAAGATTAAAATGCAGTACCAAGTATTGTATGAAGTGTGTTGTTATCAAAAGTATTAGCTATTTTCTTATTTGGTTACTTGTAAGATCAAATTTTGTGTAACGAGTGAATGATTTTCACCAAACAGTGGACATATCTTTAATTTTTAAATTTGTGCTCTTATAAAACACTTCTTTTTGGAGTATACAAAACAAATAGCCTTAGAAAACTTTCCCTTTAAACATATTAAATATCTAGTAATATCATTGATATGACAAATCACTTATCACAATCTAAATTGTTCACAGGAGTTATTCACTTGTAAATGCTATGAACACAGTTTCTAGCAATGAATTGACTTATAGGTCCTATGTTAACCATCCTCCAAATAATTTATTGATAACAAGGATTCCAGTACGTGGCAATTCTTTTGGCTAGTAACCAACTTGAAGTGATTGGTTTCAGTGGTTGGATTCACTAGTATGGAATGATGACAACTCTTGCATTGAAGTGTTTCATGCATTAAATACTCTTAGTAAAGAAGTGTCCATTCATAGATGGGTGCTATATATGATATATGTGTTATGGAAAGTAGTTCTATTTGTAGGTATATCAACGTGTATTTTAATTTTAATACGTTTTGTCAAACCTTAATTTTAGTGGTCTTCTAAAAAACAGTTTTTTCTGGATTATCCTTCGAATACTAGCACTTCCTAAGGTGCATTTAGAATTGAATTGTCAGAAATTTGTTTTCTGGAACTACTTACCTAGTTTCTATGCAAACTCCAATTCTCAATCAGACATGGCACTCTACATCTAGGTAAAATAAGATGAATAGATTGAGAATTTGGCTATATATTGCTAGTGTGTTAGTAATTTAATAGGTCAAACTACTTATTCCTCCTGAAATTTAATTGAAATATCTAAAAATATTGGCTGGACATCTGAATATCAATGTTGCAGTTAATGTCTCTTGTTTTCTATGCAAGGACTAGGGGAGATTTCATATATGGTGGAAAATTTGCAGGTCAGTTAGCACAGTGGGACATCAAAGGTAATTTCTTGATTTTATCAACCTTTTTTCTTCTCTTTCTTTCATTATGAGATATTATTATTGAAACAAGTGTTTGAACATGGAAATATATGCTTTAAATATGATATTATTTGCCAATTGATAATAATGGAATTCTAAATATTATTTATTTTTTCATGACAAGATCTTTTTGTAGTGACCAAAATGGAAACCTGACCAACATTTTCACTGCTTTAATTAACCATTCTCCGATCGCTCCGTATAAAAATGTCTTGGCAGGTCATAAATTACAAAAAACACAAGGGTTGAAATATCCTAATTGCACTCTTCTTTATTTTTGAAAATAATGCTTTCTTGTTTACAATGTAAAATCTAGATGGAACTTCTTTAGGGTGTTAATTTTTCATTCTATTGTTATGTGTATCCCCTTGGAGCTTCCATTTCTGGATTCTATTTCTTTACATTAGAAACAATGAACTCACTGTCATCAAGTATTTCTATGACATGGAAGGTTTTGCATTCATATTTAAATGGATTTTGTTAATAGTCCTTAGGAAGCTATACCCATTTCCAACATCCGCACAATGGCTATAGAGTATAGTCTTATGTGCTGTCGTGATTGTAGTTTGTTAAGTATATCCAATTCTATTCCTAATTAATGCCTGGTTTTCTAAAGAAAAGGATAAAAAGAAGGTCTCATCCAATACTCTATGGTCCCATGAATATCCTTATATCCAATGTTGTTGGGAATCATGTAGATCTCCCAATGCAAGCACTGCAACATCACCTTGGGAAGTAAATAAATATTATGAATTGGCATCAAAATTTATCCTGACCATTTGTCCTTGTGGATATTCATTATCTTGATGGAAGAAGGAACTTTGCTCATCCCATGGTAGATAGGATCCATGTGAAGCAGCAACTATTGGGTTGATCCTCATCTTTTGATTCTCCTTATTTTCCACTTATATATGGCTCTAGGATTATCATGCTTATCTACTATATCATTGGCATCCACACTAAGATAATTGTTGTTGATAGGTCTCATATAGTTATACACTTACGATTTCTAGGGAATACTTATTTTTTCAATCCCATTAAGCCAATTTCTTAAGTTTTGTTAAAAATCCTAGAAAATGTTTATGGATTTCATAACCTGCTTGATCATATATTGTGAACTTATACAATCTATAATCCTTTGCTGACCATTAGATACTCAAAGTTGTGTGTTGATCCTTTTTACCATTATAGAGGACTCTGTATGTTAGGTTCCCAAATTCTTAAAGGGTGCTATCTCAATGGAAGAGCGTATGCCTTACAAGTAGGAGGTTGGTGGTTCGATTCCTCCATGCCCTAATAATATTATAATATCGGTTAAAAACAACTAAATTAGTCAGAAAAATATAAGAGATAGGTGACCAAACAAAATGATAAAAATTCATATATAAATTTACTAAAAACGACTAAATTATTGACCAAAAAATGAGAGATGTGAAACTAGGCATTAAAAGGATGCAACACGTGGTGCTAATGATGAAGTGAAACATGGCATTGATATGGTAGCAAAATAAGACGTTACTTTGGATGCAAAACATGGTGCTACATAGGAAGCAAAATATGGTGCAACAATAGAAGAAATATTTGGCATCTTTTTGGTAGCAAAACATGATGCAAAAAAGGAAGCAAAAAATAGTGCAAATTTGGAAGCGAAAATTGGCACATATTTGGAAATAAAACATGGTGCAAAATGAGATGATAAAGTGGTAGAAAAAAATGGATGCAATATTTGATGGTAATTTAGATGTTAACATGGTGCTATTAAGGATGGAAATATTGAACTAAAGGGGATGTCGTTTAAGAATTAAAAACGGACACTCACTAGGAAGAAAAATATGATGTTATTTAGGAAGCAAACCTAGATGTTGTTTAGGAAGCACAGTTGGACTCTATACTGGAAGCAAAAAAATGGTCGCTATTTTGGACGCCATAAAGGATGTTATCTAGGAAGAAAAAATATACATTTTTTTAGACACTTTAATTTGCGTCCATGATGCATCCCATTTAGCATCTAGTTTGATCACTTAATGTAAAAAAAATACACTAAAAAATGGATGTTGAATTGGACGCTAATTCCAGGATTTGTTGTAGTGAGTGGTGTAGAATCAACATCTTCAAGATTATCACCAGAAAGGACTAGAGACTTGGAAGTCTTATAATATGACATTTTAAATTTATTTAGTATGTATGAAAGTTATTTAGGATGAGAGATTGTTATCCCTAAAGTGGACAAGCTGATTTCTATCCCAAGGAATTGTCTCAATAGTCCTAATTTAGTCATTGAGACAACATGATTCAAAGCACTTTTAATTTCAGAATTTTTTTTCTGTGGAACTTACAGAAATTAAATGATCATCAAAATGCAATAAAATAATCAAAATTGAGTCCCCAATATATTGAAAATAAACATTTGAATCATACTTGCGTTTGAAGAAGTTTTGAGATGAGAGGAAACTATCCCTTTTAGAATATGGGGCCCTAAGAGCTTGCATGAGACCATATAATGATTTATTCAACTATTAAAAAAAGAGAGATCATGAAAATAACCTTATAAAAGCTACATATATATATCTTCATTGATATCCCCATGGATAAAGGAACTCTTTACATCCATGTGGTGCACCTCCCATTGTTTGGATGCAACAATGTCTAGAACTAGCCTCGTCGAGTCCATTTTGGTAACTGTTGCAAAGGTCTTAGTGTAGGAAATACAATAGACTTTGGATTATCCCCTAGAAACCAAACCTGATTTATGTTTAATTTACTTATTAACTACAACCACCTTAGTCTTACAGATCCATTTTCATTGTACCAATTTCCTATCTGGAGGAAAGAAGGTTGGTTCCGATGTTCCATTATTTTGAAGAGAATTGAACTCCTCATCCATGGAAAAATTCCACCTTTGGTATTTTCATGTTTTAGATTACAAATAATGATTAGATACCAACATTAGAAAAACAATTCAGGAAAAGAAGGATAATTTACAGAAAGTACACAGTGCGCATATTCGAATTGAGATCTTTTTTTCTTAGTTTCTCTAGGATCACTTACAACATTACCTATTATTAAAGTGTATTTTCATCCTACTTGGCTCTTGGAGGTGGATTAGGATTTGATATATCAGGTTGATATTCATCATGAAACTTAAAATCAGAGTACTCATTAGAGGTATCACTTACACTATCAAGTGGGGGGGCCTGAGAATTATTCTTCTTCCATTGAGTTTGTATGCAAAGGTTCTTCTCCGAATTGTACACTCCTCTTGATGAATATTGAATGATTGAATGGGTCAAAAACTTATAAAATTTGGAATTCTCTGCATATCCAATAAGGATGCATGGATGAATTTGAGGATACAATGCCTTCCTTTTTTTGGCAAGGGGATAGGATGCGCAAGGTGTGCTTCCTCCATTGACAAGGAATACATCGACACGCGAAAGATTCAACTATGTCAAAGAAGATACCGACAAATGTGGTCATTACAGTTGAGTAGTTAGGAATTTTTGGTCAAAGTTAGTTAGGAATTTTTAGTCAAAGTTAGTAAAGGTTGAAGCCTATAAATAGAATTAGGAGTAGAGTGATTAGGGCATGATGAAGATGATGATGATGATGATGATGATGATGATGATGATGATGGTTAGGATCGATTGTCATTAATCAAGTGTGTGATATATCATAATGTAATCAATTTTATCTATGGATGAATGTATTCTCCGTTTTGAGGCTATTCGACCTGGGAACGTGAATATTTTGCGAGACGTTTTGGAATTAATAGAAGGATGATGTGGATAAGGGAACTCTTGTTCTTATCGATATGTTTGTGAAATTGTGAACTCAATGATGGTGAGATATATGAATTTTCATACTTGAATCTAAACGATGTGATGTTTCACAAGGGTTATTGGGATAATATATGTTGATGTTTTCGTTAAAGTAAATCAGAATTAAGTTACTGTAATGTCTAAATTAGAATAGTTGTGGATGATCATAAGTAGTAGATGTTATGAATGGTATGTTCAACCCTTTATCACTAATTAATGTTATGATAAAGTAAGAGATAGTGTCAAATTATTCTTCCTTCTACATAAATGTGGTTCCTGCAGCCCTCCTTCAGACATCTTGAGTGAGACTGCATCTACTTTGCAAGTGTTGCTGGATAGGGTAAACCTATCCAAGCCAATGTTTAAGGAGCTTGTGTTCATTAGTGTCAAGAGATATATGGAGTAAACCTCTATTGACAAAGGCGTTTCAATAAGTGGTTCCATTGCTAGAACCATAGTACATAGAAGAATAGGACATGTTGTAGCACCCGATGAGGTCGAAGATTCAGGACTAGTTCAATAAGAAGGCCCAACAGTTTCCAACAGAAGAAAAACAAAACTCCAAATCATCAGCTGAAGATTGGTCGGGGAGATATATTTACTCTAATATCCATGAAATATTATTTGTTGAGTTTCCAATAATAATGTACGAGTGGTTTTACAAAAGAGTTATTTAGAAAAAGACTAACCTAATATAGTAGTTGTGAAGGGTGAACAAAAAAGCTTCAAGTGACGTCGAGGTTCAAATAGACATCAATTTAGAAGGATATATCACTGAGTTTATTGTCGACATAGTTAAGTCCTACAACAACGCAAAGAAATAATTCTTTAAGGGATCAAGGGGGAGATTCTCTTGTCATTACAACTGTGGATTAAGATGCTCATCTACGAAAAGAGAATACTGATGATGAATTATGATGAGTAAAGCTTCAGTGTGTAGAGGTTATGGGTACTTCGAAAGAGAGGTTTGAAAGGAATGATACAAGGTATATGGGTGTAAGTTACGATGAGACTGTGAGGGAATTCAAGGAAGAGTGTGGTCTCCTACAAAGTGGGGTGAGTCTTTAGTAAGAGAAGAGGAGGATAACTGAGGAGAGTTTTGGTGCAACTAGAACAAGAAATTGTGAGAAGGAACCAAATGGTACTAAGAGACCCTACAGTGACGAAGGAAACACCTAGTATACACCTGCTCTTGAGTAAGGACAGAACCAAAGAAACAATGTACCTACACCTTCGTGCACTACGCCAAATTCAAGAGGAAGTTACACAAGTTATTCACACGGTTTCCCTATGTGTAGTAGTAGATAAACAAATACTAGAAGAAAACCCATAATGGAAGGTGATGACGTGAAGCTACCCTTGTTCCATGGTAATGGGACTAAATATCTTGAGCAGTTATTATGTGAAGAAGTATGGGAATCAAAACAAATGTAAGATGATGATATCAGAAAAGGACAACTACCGATAAGATTTCGAGGTTGAGCCTTAGATTGGTATGTGAAATTTATGCAAATACCAACATGACATCATTAGAAGACCCTGGTGCAAATCAAGAAAAGACTAATCGAGGAATTTAAAAATCCAAAATCAAAATCATAGTATATTACTGATTGAAAAGAAATAAAACAATATCTGAATGACTATGTATGGGATTTTTATCGACGGTTCAAGAACCTGATAAATAAGGTAATATTTGGAATGAGTGATATACAACATAAGGAATGGTTTATCAAAGCTTTGGTACCACACATCTATATGCCATTATTGCAACATAATATCATGTCTCAGAAAAAATATCTGGAGATCACGATGAAGTTGGAAGCTTCACCAATTGGAAAATAGGGGTTGGAATGAGCTAGATCCAGTCGCAATTAGCGAACCTTACTATTTAGTTACATGATATTAAGAAAGGTAAAGAAGTCCATGAAGAAGTATGGCATATTCTATGTCAAACGAAAGGGAATCATAAGGATCAATATCTAGAATTTTAGGATTACTTCCAGGCTAGAGCCTCAAATCCACTAAGCCAGGGAGAACTAAAATAGTGTCGGATTTTTCAAACTAGAGAACATCGGTTTGAGAAATGTGTATACCTTTAGAAGTTTGTTTCGAAGGAAACAAATATTTTTTTCAAATATTTTCGATTGGCTGGACATGAGGAAAAGGAATACAGAGAATATGATTTGCTCCAAGAAATAACTATGGATACCTATTTTATGAAAGGAGAAGAGCATCTACCAACAAGAAACACCGCATCCACAAATGATGTTTGGTCAGCACCAACCCCGATTTGCTAAAAAAACCATAGTACAATCAGATGTAGTATAACGAGCAACAACCATAGTTTCCTCAGTCACAGCCTAATCAGCAACTACTGTTCAATCAAACATAGTATCAACTGCAAGGAGGATTCTATGGAGGTCACAATGGAGGCTTTGGTCGTGAAGGATCTATGGGATGAGGTTGCAGACCTGTAACGTGCTAGAGATGCATAGTACTGGGAAATTTCTAGAGAGACTGTCCAAATTTTCAGTCTCAATGTACTTATTGCAATGTTGCAGATCATACTATCCAAGAGTGTTGACAGTTGATTACGAAGTGGCAATCCAAGAACCAGCCATAGCCAAAACCAAAACAAAATATGAACCGGACTTAGATTCAAAATCAAAATCAGGGACAAACTATAGGAAAAATATCAGCACAACCCAGAACTTAGCTAACAAATGTCAGAGTGGTGACTCGAAGAGGAGAGATGATAGTATTTTATGGACCACTGATAAATATCTGACCAATGGCTTGAAAGAAGGTAAAATTTTATGTAAACACTAAGAAAGATATGTTCTTCATTTTGAAATACATGTTGAATAGGAACACTGGTAAGTTACCTATTTATGAAAGGCCACCAAGTTTTTATTCGACAACTATGTCGGGATCATCAAGGAAGGTTAGTAATTTGCAAAATTTTATAGAAAGTTGTTTGTTTCTAGAAAAATATATAGATCCATTAGTAGGAATAGAAAGCTTGTTGTATTAACAAGAAAAAGTGCAAAAAGACCACTCAGTGAATTCTTTGCATAAGAAGAAAATGGGAAGGGAAATGAGGATGAAAAAGTGTGACAAGACCAATAAGTGAATTCTTCTTCCAAGAGGTATGTTACTAGAGTACTCTTAAATTATATAGAAGGTCAATGTAGTGTCCTTAATCAATTGTAGTAGATTTTTCCTTTTTCAATTCAGGGTAGAAGATCTTTCTTGGATATTTAAAAGTGTGAAGTGGAGAATGAAAATTGAATTGGACACCAATAAACAGTTATAGGGTCCCTTAGAAAAGCAACTAAGGATCAGGTTAAAGAATGAATATTCTATCATTGAATATGAAATTAATATTAGGGATTCCCTCCAAACAATGATCCTTAAATCGATTAATGAAGGTGAATAGTGCTTAAATTATATTTATTTAAGAGATAATGTGTTCAATGGAGTTAGAAACAAAGATTCTAAATCATTGGCTTCCATTGTTTTCCTTCCTTGCAATTGATGTGGATGGGAATTCTGGTGGAATTGCTCTAGGATGGACAAATTCCCTCTCTCCCCATTCATTGGTAACCTCATCCCACTACATTTTTTGTTATTTTTTTCTATCCCTTGAAACCTCTCTCTGTAGTTTCTTAATATTTACGTCCCTTCAAATCATAGGAAATATTTTGGGGAGGATTTATTTTCCAATGATTTCCTTTCCTATCCTTATATCATTATTGGGGAGGACCTTAACCTTACTCTTTATAGTAGTGAAATATAGGGACCTAGAGCAAGGAAGGATCCCCTTGTTGATCTCTTTATCCATCAATTTAACAACCTCATGCTTTTTGATGTTGAGCTAGATATTATCTGTCCTACCTAGTCAAATAAGCACACGTGTTCAAGCTTGATCTCTAAGTTCTTATACCACTTTATGATCAATGAAACCCTTGTTCTTGATGTTGCCTCCTATAAATCCTTAATCATTAAGTTGGTCATTCTGGCCATTTCCCCATCCCATTGGAACTTTCTTCAAATTCAAAGAATCTTTCCCCCAACCCCCTTCTAAATTCAATCCCCATTGGTTGTTATATGAGGATTTCAAGGCTATATATTAGGACAATTGAATAATTTTTTACCCATTTTCATCGTCATTTGCAATGTAAATTTTTCAAAGGAATTTGAACATAATCAAAAATAAATATTGGAATAAGAAAACCTTTGCAGAATCAGATCGAAATTTAGTTTGGTTAGCCATAATTTTGCATCCTTGTTTCCTACTGATATTGTCAACCTACCCAAAAGTCCTATATAGTTGCAAGATACAGATTCTGAAGGAAACCTTTGCAACATTACTCAGATGAATCCGATTGACATATCAGCCCATCCTAATACTATCGAGCATGTTCATGTTGGGAAAAACTGATTGGAAAATGAATCTGAAGGATACAAGGCACTTTTTAAAGAATTTCGTGATATTTTTTCCTGGACCTATGAAGAGATGCCAAGGATTGACCCATCCATTATGGTCCATGACATTAAATCCTACCCCACAGCTAAACCTATCAGGAAAAAACTAAGGCAATTCCATCCTCGGAAGGCCACAGCTATTAAAGCTGAAATTGAGAAACTTCTCAAAGTTGGGTTTATTTATCTTGTACCCCTGATCGAATGGGTATTGAACATTGTCCCTGTAAATAAAAAGCAGGGCACCATTAGAGTCTGTATCAACTTTAGGGATTTGAATAAAGCTTGTCCCATGGACAACTTTCCTACCCTGCACATTGATCAGATTATCGACAATTGTGCTGCAAGTGTCATCTTTTCATTCATAGATGGCTTCTCTGGCTATAATAAGATTGAGATATTACCCTTCGATCAGCATAAGATGACATTCATTTTCCCATGGGGAACCTCTGCATATAAGAAGTTACCCTTTGTCCTGAGAAATGATAGAGCCACATTCCAACATGCAATGTCCTACGCCTTTCATGATATTAAACATATTGTTGAACCATACCTTGATGACCTCCCTGCTTATTCATAGCGATGGGAGGACCCCCCTGGTCATCTTAGAGACATATTCCTGAGATGTCGTCATTATAATATACGGCTCAATCTACATAAATGTGTTTTTTGCATTGAGACATGACATCTACTAGATTTTGTGGTATCCAAAGATGGTATCCGGATTGATCCTTTGAAAATTGCCACCATTTTAGATCTACCAGCCCCATCTAATCTCCTTGAACTCCAAATTTTGCAAGGGAAGGAAAACTTTCTCCGTCGTTTCGTGTGCAATTTCATAGAGAAAATGCACAGTTACATGTGTCTCCTTAAGAAGAACACTCCATTCTTCTGGGATGACCAATCCTAATGCACCTTTGATATTATTAAGCACACTCTAACTCATTCACCCATGATACACCCCCCAAATTATTCAACGGAATTTCTCTTGTATATTGCTACCTTTGCTAATACCATCGCCATGGTTTTAGTGCAGGAAAATCTCCACGGCCAGGATAACATGATTTATTATACCGATAAGAATGTCATGGATTCTAAAACTCGCTATTCACGTGTGGAAAAGTTAGCATTGGCCACGGTCATTATTGTACAAAATTTTTGTCACTACATTCTGATCTGCACTACCACTGTATTGGTAGACCAAAACCCGATGTATTACATCCTGACTCGTCAGGTGCTCAGGGGAAAGTACTCCCATTGGATAGTCATACTTTAGGATTTTGATATAGAATTCGCCAAAGCCACATTAAAGAAATCCTTGGTCTTTTCTAAGCTTATGTGTGGTCTTCCTTGTGCTTCGATGGAATCTGAGCCTAGTGATTCATTTATGGATGAATTGATGCTCCTAATTAGCACTACCGATTCTTGGTATGGAGATCTATTTATTTATCTCCAAACACAATGTTTTCTGCCACACTTATCCCATGATGATCATCACCGTACCCCTCACCACATGAAATACTATCTCATCTTGAATGATACCTTGTATAGACATGGGATTGCCTCTATTCTCTGGTGATGCCTCACCCATGAGGAGGCTGAACATGTGTTGAATGATTGCCACTCTAGAGCATGTGGCAGTCACTTATCTAGGATGGATACAGCCTAGAAAATACTTCACGATGGCTATTTCTAGCCTTTTATTTTCAAAGACTGACATGAGGCTGTTAAGAAATGCCCACCTTGTCAACACTTTTATCCTAAAAATTGCACCCATCTTTCTCCGCTACACCCCATCATTGTTGTTGGCCCATTCACCAAATGGGGGATTGAATCCATGCATTGTAATCCTACCTTAGTTGGTGGGCATGG
Organism: Pseudotsuga menziesii; assembly: GCA_001517045.1. Lineage (NCBI taxonomy): Eukaryota > Viridiplantae > Streptophyta > Pinopsida > Pinales > Pinaceae > Pseudotsuga > Pseudotsuga menziesii. The sequence continues at coordinate 509,454 of LPNX010435431.1, read as the reverse complement.
CTACATCATCATAACCATTGATTATTTCACAAAAATGGGTTGAGGCCATGCCTACATATGCAGAATATGGTAAGGCTGTCACTCTCTTCTTATTCAATCATATCATGGCTAGATTTGGAATTCCGCAGTCCATTGTTACTAATCATGGATCCTATTTCCGTAATCAAATGATGGAGGAACTGAGTGCCAAGCTAGGTTTTCACCATGAAAACTCTACGCCATATTATCCACAAGCTAATGGTAAGGTAGAGGCCATTAACAAAGTTTTCAAACCTATGCTTCATTGGATGGCTGGAGATCATATATCCAATTGGAACCATGTTATTTTCTCCGCTCTTTGGGCTTATCGAACTTCTGTGGAAACAACCACTAGTTTCACACCATTCTAGCTTGTCTATGGACTCAAAGTTGTCTTACTGATTCAATGTCAGATTCCATCTTTACAACTTACCATCGAACTTCTCCCAGACACTTCCGCATAGGAAGAAATATTTTTGTACTTGAGTAACCTTAATGAAACTCAGAGAGATGCTACCTTGGCTAATGAGGCACATAAGAAATGCATCAAGGCGCAGTATGATAAATCTGTCCAACCTCGTGTCTTTAACAAGGGTGACCTAGTCTTGACTTATGATCAGATATATGACAAACTAGGGAAGGGTAAGTTTGAGTCCATGTGGTATGGACCGTTTGTTATTTCTAAGGTGTTAGATAAAGGAGCTTACGAGCTCATTGATTATGATGGAATCCCTTTGGGGAATCCTCGCAATGGGTCATACTTGTAAAGGTACTATGCCTAGGTCTTTCTTGGATAGTATCTTGTATATATGTATATTGATTGACTTTCAGTGTGCTTTTAGTTTTTTCAAGATGGTTTTAAGTTTAGTGTCCACATCTGTTTATACCATGTTTTGGTCATGCATATGGATTTCTATGCTTTCATTGATGGTGCTTGTTGCCACACCTTGAATCTCACCTCGGCTGCTTGGGTCCTCTATTCCCCAGCTGAAGATTTGGTCAACTCAGGAGCGATTTGTATAGGTCCCGCTACTAATAACATCGCTGAGTATGAAGCAGTCATCGGTCTTTTGACTGAAGCTACCTCCTAGGATGTTCATGATCTAGTAGTATTGATGCACTCACAACTCGTGGTTTGTCATTTAAACCATGTTTACACCATTAGAAACCACGTTCTCCTTTTCCTATTCTAGAGAGTACGTTTTCTAGAAAGGTCATTTGAAACCATCACTTATAGGCATATCCCTTGGGAACATAATGTATTTGCTGACTCATTAGCTAATTACATCCTAGATTGTCATATTTCCCATTCATGACATTGGAATCAAACATTGTACATTGTAAATAAACATTCAAAGACACATAAAACTCATAGAAAATGCATTTTTCATTTGAAACATATAAACACCATATAAAAGTCTGTATATATATACAAAAAATAGGTCCCGAGACCTCATCTAAAGCACGTAGGATTTCAGGCAAAATCATCATACAAAATCTTGAATCTATCAACTTTCAGTACATATCTCATACACTAGTGGTGCTCGTGATAACACATCACTACTTGAGCTACCCTACATAGCATCCTACTGAATCGACCCAGTACTCTCACTGTGGATCTCTTATATCTCATCGGGAGGTCTTCAATGTCAGCATCTGGGATATCCAAGGTTAAACTCTCCAAATTTTCCTCTAGCTCCCCGGTGATATCATCACCCTGTGGTACAAAGTGGGCTCCAACTCGCCTATCCAATGAAGAAGATCCTCCAGGTCATGCTGCTCCAACATCTGCATGAGAATATACAGGTCTCGTCACTTAACATAAAAAATATAAACCATCAAAAAACATAAAAACATTTCATCCATTTTAGGGTTTCTTTATTCTTACTAATTTCTCCCCACTACCCTCAAGGTGGGAGTAGTAGGTCAAGATCTCCGGTGAAGTCCGTACCTGTGTAAGCATAGTCCTCAACCATGAGGATCTGATCTCGGAGCCATCTGAAGAATAGATCACCGAACTTCACCCTTCCCCTACCTACTCCTGTATGAGCCATGACTTGGACCCACCTTAGCTTACGGGGGTCTCGTTCTCTCATACTCTGGAAGATCACCTGAGGTCTCATCTGTGGAACCCGCTCGAAGAAGAAGCTGGATAAAATGGAGCCAAATCCAAACTGCTTTAGCTCTGCCTGTCGACACCTAGTCAGCTAATCTTTGAAGATTGGAAGCATGGCTTCTACCCAGTTTAATACCATGGGTGCCATGGATTCTATGGCATACAACATGTGTGCCCTAGAAGCCTGATGCACACCCTGACTCCCGGCCACCCTCTACATAGTACATAGGACAGTCTGTAGGGGCCCATTCGTCACTACTTTGATGAGGATCTTCTTCCTCGATGTGATCGTCCCTGGAGCACAATGACGATCTATAAGCTCTTGAGTGGTGATATCCCCTTCATGGCAACCTGTCACTAAGATGGGGGAACCCTGTCTCGAGAGACCAGTCAAGAAGTAGATGTCCTCTACTTCCACCTGTAAGAATATGGGCCCCGACCTTGAAATACTACTGCTCTGGATTCCACATCTGTAGTATGTGTTCAAGTAACTGCTCATATGACACCATGCTTGGGGTACAGAAGAACTTTAGGAGCCCATAGTCCCATAATGCAGCAATACAACCCGCATTTCTCTCAGCAAAGTCATCTTCATTGTCATGTGTTCTTTCTTTCCATATCACCATGTTTTGAGCAACCAAGACGTGCCAAAAAAAATCATAGCATGCATTAGAATCATTCCTAATCATTAAAAATCAAAAGAATGGATTATTATTGCTCATGCTATTAGTTTAAAGTCTCCACGGTCAGCACCTCCTTTGCAACATTGGAGATAGGCGGTGGCACCACCTGTCAACCATGTTATAGGCGTGGTTCTTGAGTGGTACCGAATATCCCACAAGGGGTAGGCGTGGTGCCTACTTTTAAGGTTTTAGGGCTTACCATATGAGCACAAAACCCCACCAAAACTCAAAATAAACACTATGGAATGAAAGAATAGGGTGTTAGTTGTTACCTACAACTGACAGTGCTAAAAACAAATGGTAGGAACTCCCACTATCAGCTGCTAAAGATCTGGCTAAGAAAGTGCTCCAAATGCTCTCCACTATGGGTAAATAGTGAAATGATTTGACTTTTTACTATTTACATGAATTATATAGGCATTTTTGGATCTGACATACTATAGTTTTGATATAAAATCATATTTTAGTCAAATATTATCTGTCGTAATCCCTTAATGCTAGTTATAAATGCATTTAACACTTGTTTCTGAGTCGATTGCAGGATACGAGAACTATAGTAAAAAGCTTTGGAACTTTGTTTATGGCTTTTCCGCACTTTCATAAAATGGAAAAGGTTGATGAGTGTTTATTATGACACTTTGGTCATGCTCTTTAAAACCTAGTATCAAAGGTATGAGTCCATTTCAGTTTCTTTCCAGGCTCGTAAAAAGTTGAATTTGTGTAAAGAAGCATCATGGAGTCTTCTTTTCACCTTTTTTTTAGGCTCCTTAAACACGAAAAGATCATCAAGTCTGTTTCCGATTCTTTCCAGGCTCATAAAAAATGACATTGTGTAAAGAAACCTCATGGAGTTCTCTTTAAACTCTTTTATGGATCCCTAAATACAAAAACATCGTCGAGCGATCTTGTCTTCTTCATGCTCATTAAATTATTTGAAGAGTCATCCATCTGATGATAGGTTATCTCTTTTTCAGTTTGGATAGGAATATTTATAAAAAAGGAACACTCCAGCCAATCATGACTGGAAGAGTTCTCTAAGGTATGATTTTACACTTTTTCGGGCCTTAGAGACTAAATCATACGAAAAAGGACCCCTTTGGAGTCTTTTTCTGTACCCGTTCAGACTCTCTAAACATGAACGACACCTATTTTTCTTTCAGTGGACTTGTTAAATCAAACATTGAGAGACCCATTTTGGGAATGAACCCCTCCTCTCTCAAGTTAGTAAAACATATGAGTCTGGACCTGTCTTCTGACGAGATATATCGAGTGTTTGCTACCCTCTTTGAACTCAGAAAGCCGAAAAGAGGCACTCATCGATCATGATGGGGGAAATGGGAAGGGAATCATTTTGTAAATATCGGTAGTTGTTTGTCATTACCTTTGAACATGGCACTTGTCTGCACATCATGTTAGTCAATTGGGTATTCAGCTGATCTCCGCAACGATCCACTTTCATGAGTCATGCCACTCCTTTGAGTCTTTAAAAATAATGCATTATCCACTATCGCATTGTGTGTTTGTCTCGTCCAGTCATGTTTCCAAGTATTTTTGTCGTGCCACCTGATGTTCAAAGGGGATTTGAAGAATTTTTACCTCTACAGTCTACACAGTCTTTGTGTCAGTATCTTTGAGTCAGTCTTATGGTTACTACATTCACATCATTCCACAACTATGTTTCAAGTTTCATGTCATCGATGTGGGACTCATCATGGCCCTCCTTCGACAAGAATTTTCCCGTCGACATTAGCTCATCATCTGGGAAATAGTCTTAGAAGCAATATTTGGTACCTTGAGATATGTATGCCTTAATGACAAATTCTCTCGCTCTCGACATAGGTTCACATCATTGAACTTTGATCGACAGAATCAACTGGGTGTTTGACATTAAGACATCTATTCACACCTAGTATATTGTACTAGGTTACCTTGGGAATCATTAACATTAATGGTGATCTCCCTCGCACTTGTTAACGGTTCACATCATTGGATGGTAATCAAGTGGTTTCTACCATTTTTGGCTTCAGATCATTGTAATCACATGGATAGAATTGTACCTTGTGGAAGATGAGATGAAGACCCTGGGAATTTGCTTAAAGAGCTCATCGCTTTTCCCCAGTTTGCGATGGACTTTTGTATATCTAGCATGGATCCACATTTGTATGGTCGTGGCTATTCTCAAATTTGTCTCTGTATGACATAGATCTACATTTGTATGTTTGGTAGCTAAATTTCCAAGTTTGAGTCCTCTATCACATGGATATACGTTGTATTCTAGTAGCCATGATTGTTTATTCCTCTCATGGATCTACCTTGTATTTGTCTGCACCCATGAGTTGGTTACTTATGTCTATGAGTCAAAATATTGATGTACTACAGATGCCTACTTGACAACATGCTCCAATTGAGATGACATATTCACCTCGTAGTGATGACTTGTTCTCTCAAAGCTCTCGTTTATCATATCCCTCTAAGACTCATGCTTTGGGGGGCATCCTGTTATACAAAATTCCTATCATCATAATGTGATAAGACATTTGGCATACATACTTTCCCTAAATCCCATCACTTGGAGTGGAAACTCATACCATTTGTCAATCTTTCACAAAAATGCTTAGCACCATGCTTTCCCCTTTATCCATGAGCAGTACCTTGCTTGCACCTCCTATCCCTTGTTGTCCACAAGTGGTGCCACCGCTTATGGCCCTTGGTCCATAAGCATTTCTTACCATAACCGCTTTATCATTGAAGGAGAAACACGGTACCCTAGGTAAAAAGGGACAAAGAGAAGTTTCTCAAGGCTTCTAGATCATGAGCCTCGTGTCCTCCCTTATCCCTATCATTGTGGGTCAGTTGAGCTCAATATCCCTCATTCTAGGATCTTAGAGGCCACCTCATCCACTAATCTCTCAACCATCCCTATCCATTGAGACTTATAAATACAAGCCCATATCTATGGTTGAGGGGGATAACTCTTAAGGTATTGTTATGTTGTTGGATTGATCACTTGGACCAAGCCATTAGAGAGCATAGAGAGCTAAATTTGGAGCTTATAGGGATGAGAGTGCTTGGTTTCATAGATATGCATGTCAACACTAAGGCTTAAGTGGTTGTAAACTTCTCCATTTTATCTTAATGCAAAGCTAATTTCCATCCCACATTACTATTGTTGTTTGATTTCACATGTATGTTGTTAGATTCCTTAGTCACTAACATGGATTAGTAGATCATATTCTAGAAGCTTTGATGTGTTTTCATGTTTAAGCTGATTGCAAGTACACAGGTTTACTATTGAAGCATGACATTTCGGGTATCTACAGTGTCCAGGGAGGGTCTTCAACCTTTGTCCTTAATTTTTTCTAGATCTAAACCATTCATACCAATGGAAAACCTTACTGTCCGCAGAAGGTGAAATATTCCAGCTAACATCCTTCTAAGTTTTTTTTTTCAATTTCTTTGGAGGTGTATATCCGATAACTACTGACTTCCATACATCAATTCCTTTTGCCTCAAGGTAAGCATGCATTCTTATTTTCTGGATTGAGTAATAATCTAACTCATAGGAAAATGGTACTCCATTCATTGAGAATTTTAGAAATAATAGATCAATGCTATGATCAATAATGCTAAGAATAAGCACAAGAAATAGATCTTGATACTAAGAATTCTCACAAGCATACACAGAAAAAATAGAGAGAAGAAAAGAGACCAAATCACATGAATGAATACATGAATATTGGTGTATATCCTTCCATTGAATAATGATGAATAATGGTGTACATAAATAGTACATCCCTCATATAAAAATCGAGTTTTATGAAGACAACTCATCAATATCAAAAAGGTTGACTTACAAAAATATAGCAAACCCCCATAGGTGGCTAAAGCACTTCCCAAATATATCAAGGACCTCACGAATTAGAAAAATCATGAGTGAGTCATCAATGGATATGGAAAAAAATTCTAATCCTAGAAATTGGAGAAAAAGTCACGAAGGATGCGTTGGCAACAAAAGGACCCAGTTTCCTAGTTATACTAGCTTTACCTTATCCACAAAAAGGTTGAAAAAGCAGAATAAAGCATAATATGATGTAAAGTGTTGTATACTAATTATGGATGGTCAAAAGGTGGTCAAGATCAATCCAGAATTATAAATAAATCATTCTTTGGATATATATGGAATGTATTGACTTTAAGGTGCAAGTGGATTCCAACTAATTAATCTAGTGGGTGAATAATTGATCAAATAATGATCAATTATTTTATCCTAAGTTATGAGTGGGTTTAATATATTCCAACACCCCCCTGTAAGTCTGACTTTATGATGGTATGTCAAAAATTTGGATGCATATAGGGCCCAACAACAAGGATATGGTCACCCTTTAACAATTATTATGTCCGGAAAAGTGAGGAAAGAGGCAAAACCACATGGGGAAAATCCTCCCTCAAGAAAGGACAAGGCACAAAATTTTGAAATAATATGTCTTCAACATATATTTATCTTCACTTGAATGATCTGAATGAACATCTTCTTGATGGAAGACTTGTTGAATAAATCATGAACTCCATGATCATGCACTAGAGTGTAGAACCTGCAACGAACAGGAGGAGAGACTCCTTGTATCTCATCAACTGATGAACTAGGAGCATTATCTGAATGATTATTTCTACTTTCAAAATCTGATATGAAAACATATTTTTAAATGGAAAATATATCTGCACATACTCCTTCCCAAAGAGTACAAAACTAAGACACTTTATTTCACACCCAATTCCCTGAATAGCTGCAAAATTGTGATGTGAATCGCATGTAAATATTCCAATATGATCTATCACCTGTATAGATCTGATATGAGGCTAATAAAACTCTGATTTATCAGAAACATTATCATATGTAATATCAAATACAAAGGCTTCAGTGGCTCCATGATGATAAAGATCTAGAATAGGAAAACTATGAGCAACTAGGGAAAACTGATAGGTGTAAAAATATGAATGATGGATGGGAATAAGATATGAAATATAAGTGTTTATAATAGATCCAAACATATTTATATCATTCCAAATATTACTAATTTCATGGATAACCAACAACTAAAATATAGACAAGATCACTTCAAAACATGTAAGATAAGTAACACTACATAAGAGACCAATGAGGAATCAACTAGTGAACTTGGGATTTGTATAGTCCTATGATTATTCATAGGTATGGTATATGGTATGGATGGTGGTATTATATTTGTATCAACCTGAAAATATGCTTCTAAATTAAAATCCAAAGGATCTCATATAAGCATATGGGAATACACTGGCAAAGAATCCTATGTATGAAAGGAGGAAAGAATGAGATGTTCACAATATTCAAGGAGGTTCTAACTATTGATGCCAAGAAAAAAGGAGGAGATTCTGAAGCACATGAGATTCAATTAATGTGAGTGGTATAACACAAATAAGGATTTATTTGGCTAAGCAAACATCCTAGAAATCGTTGGGCTACACACCATCAATGATAGAGGTATGCACAAACTGTGAAGAGTCAGGAACATAGATCTCAAAATCTAAGATAGGAGATATAGAGAAAAATGAATGGGTGATAGGATAATCATAAATATCAATAGTGGCTCCATATTGTACTTCCTTTTCATCAATAGTATCACAAGAAGAAAATTCACCTTCAAGAGACACACAAAAAGATGGCTCTTCAATATTTGCTTCTTCAGTGAAGGAGGAAGCATTCGAATCAAGGGGATTAGTAGCAACATGAACTATATGAGAAAATTATTCATAATGATAAAATCCATCACATAATTTAGAGGCTAAGAAATATTGAGAGAGATAACGAGAGGAGATGTTGGGTTCACTCCATGCTTCATCTTCTATTTCCTGCAAACCAAAATATTTGTCCAAATTCTTCCAAAGCTCAAATGGGTATTCAATAGAATATATGAGATGATGTATATTTGGAGACATTCCCAACCACATAATTCCATAATATCTATCACAATTAATAAGCCAATCAATCTTCTCTTCATAAGACTCAGGTTCACTCAATGCACCAATGGAGACATCAAAGAGACATTGCCTCTTCAAGTATGCGCTCATATTTGGATTCCAATCAGAATAGTTGAAAGGAAATAGTATAGGAAATTTTGAATCCATATATAATTTTTTGATATGCTCTAGGAGATACTCTCTGCAACCCACAAAACAAAACTCGGAGAAAATCTTGTAAACTAGACAAGCTCTTCTTCAGAGAGGGATAGGAGACTGGATGTGCTCCTCAACTCTATATAAATTGATAAACCTTTCTTATCTGATACAATGTAGAAATAATAGAACAATGTTGTGATAAATGATGCTAATAATAAGCATAGGAAATAGATATTGCCACTAAGAATTCTCATAAGCATACACAGGAAAAATAGACAGAAGAAAAGAGACCGAATCACACGAATGAAGAGATCAATATTGGTCTGTATCCTTCCATTGAATAATTATGAATAATAGTGTACATAAATAGTACATCTCTCGTAGGAGAATATATTTGTATGGAGACAACTCATAAAGCTCAAAAAGGTTGACTTACCAAAGTATAACAAACCCCCATAGGTGGCTAAAGCACTTCCCAAATCTATCAAGGACCTTACGAATTGGAAAAAGAATGAGTGATTTTTCAAGATAGATGGAAATACATGCTAATCCTAGAAAATGGAGAAAAAATCATGCAATATGGGTTGGCAACAAAAGGACCCAGTTTCCTAGTTTCACTAGCTTTACCTTATCCACATAAAAGTTAGAAAAGTAGAATAAAGAAGAATCTATTGTAAAGTGTTTTATACTAATTTTGGATGGTCAAAAGGTGTTCAATATCAACCCATAATTATAAATAAATAATTCCTTGGATATAGATGGCATGTATTGAATTTAAGGTGCAAGTGAATTCCAACTAATTAAACTAGTGGGTGAATAATTAATCAAATAATGATTAATTATTTTATCCTAAGTTACAAATGGGTTTAATATATTCCAACAAGAATCCAATGGTTTTTAAAATATCACCTTCAAGCTCATAAGGCGTTCTGTGAAGGGCCCGCTTTGATACCAATTATTGGACACATTAGGTACCTTAAGAGGCGGGGTGAATGAGTGTGTGCAACTTTTATTGCTTTTTCGATTCTAACAATCAACAACTTATTCAATATTATGCATTATCACATTATCATTATATCGTCATCACATAACAAGCATAGCATGATACACAATACACCAAATTTTATGTGGAAACCCAAGTCCTGGGGAAAAAACCATGGAAGCGTTTATAATAATAATTATCCAGCAACAACTAGAAGGAGAAAACAACCCACTTATTACAATGACTTACATTCTCCAGCTACAACTGGAACGAGGATACAATATCCTGATTAACATTCTACAAACCAAAGGAAGATCCATCTCCCTAGCTCTCTGGCTACAATGGAAGGAGGCTACAACCACCTTTCCTTACCTCATCCTACCACCTTGATATGAAGATAGAAATGGTTTAACCATGACCGAACTGATCCTACAGACCTCCTAATCAACACCTATACTACACTGCACAATCCATACCACACTGCACAACCACTTCCACTACTAACCATTGCTCATAATATGATCACTACTTGTCAACTGATCATTGTCCATTGTATCACACTAATCATCAACATTTACAATCAACCTATCCAATCAACTTGTACCAATCAATCTATTTCTCACATCAACTAACTCAGTCAATATGAGTCTAATAGACTACACACCAAACTCAGTTCACTTCATTCAAACCAACTTCTCATACAACTTAGCCAGTATGATTCAGACCAACTACACATAAGATAACCCATGCCAATGTTGCTTAATTGAACCTATGCGAAATCAAATATGTAACCCAAAAGCATGAACCATACCTTTTTGAAGATCACAATATGAAGAAAATGTAGAAAAATGGAAAAATAAAATCTAAATTATGTCATCACATATCCCTCATAACAAACTTTCCAACAACCCAAGAATTTTGAAATTCTTATTCAGTATGAGAAAGTTATGCCAAATTAGTGAAGATGCCCAAAAACTTATCCTCCACAAAATTTTGTAGTTTTTCTCCAAGAGTTGCAAAATACCAAAGAGAGAATTACTTGATGAAAAAATGAAATGTTTGATATTCTATTTATATAGGTCATGGAGGAAAGTTAGTACCTCAAGCTGGGTCGACATGCAATTCAAAATTACAAATAATTAAACTCTCTTTTGTTTGGTCGACTGACTCAAAAGGTGGGGTACACCAAGAAAAAAAATCCATATCTCTTCAATTGTAAGGAGTTCGAAGATGGTCCACATATCAACGAAAATGGTTTGACGAGGACTATCTCCCTATGATGGGTTTATTGTAAAATTCTCAGTCTAATACACTTAAATTATTCAATTTGTATAGGACATCAAGACTCCACACATAAACGTGCCAGAGACCATGTTACCTTATGCATAAGTTCTAAGGTCAAAGGCTTAAATGGTCATCATTCAAGGCATGAGGGATTCTATGGTCTTCACGTCCACATACATCACATCAACAAGGAGGAGGGATACACTATATAATCATCATATAAATGGTATCAAGGACCCCAACACCACCAATCAAGTGGGAACAAATATTTTTTCAAGAATATAATCATCATATTCAAGGTCTCCATATAATTAAAAACATATCCAATGGTTCCGCTATATATCTTCATCATAATAAGAGTACAAAACCCCAAAATAGGGGTACAAAGTGTTGAGTATGGTTGTCATTGATGTCAAAGAATTTCATTAATGTAAAATGAAGTGATGATGTGGCACTTGTGATGGGTCTAGGAAACCACATGGTGTTGTTCTGGTGCTATTAGGAAGTCATTGTTGCAATCTGACATCATTCTGGAACACTATGACAATTTTTGAAATTGACTAAGTTTCTCTGAAATGATTGGTTGACTCATCCATGTCGGTGTAACTCATCAAGTCATTGTAAAATGGTTGATTGAATCATCCATGTCGACGTAACTCATCCAGTATCGCTGAAATGATCAGAGAGGTTGGGAAAATTTTATTTCAGCACAACTGAAAGAAATCTGCTGAAACCGTCATAGGTGACTCGTGAGTGGGATCCAAAACAATTGGAGAGGTTGAGAAAACATTACTGATAACAAAGGTTGTCGAGTGTTCGGGTCAACTAGGAGTTTTTTGATGAAATGGTCGCATGCCTTGAAATCGAAAGAAAAGGGATAAGGAATTCGATATAGTCGCTATGACTTAGACACTACCACCGATACAATAGACCGATATGTTGATATGTAGAGAAAAGGTGACAATGTCACCGATACAATTGACCGATGCACCGATACACTGAGAGAAGGTGACAATGACGTTGATACATGGATACAATATTTTGGTCGGGTTACTAGACTTAGTAGTTCTGTTAAACATAGAACCTAACTAAAAGGGTGTATAGACAAGTAGGGATGAATGAATAAGGATGTTACTAATAAATAGAGTTTGTTTTTAATAATAACATAGACATATTATTTTTGAAAAGGTATGCTTATGAATCAATATGAGTGTCTAGAAGAACGTTTAATGAAGAGGCACATATTTAGATGAAAGGTTGTGAGTATTGAAAATGTATGAGGCTGTAAGGGTATGGAGGAAGTATTCTACTGAAGTTCAAAGAGAAAAGAAGGTGTCTATGGGATCCAGATCCATGTAGTTGTAATAGTAGTCAGAGACCAAACAAAACCAGTGACAGATAACATAAAGAAGATATGTAAATCAAATAAAATATAATAGGGTTGTAGGGTGGTGCTAGGGAAAGCAATAGGATTTCTAGGGTGTTGTAGCCTCCATCTAGTAGTAGCTGGTAAATAGGGTGTAGTAACATCCTCTCAGTAGTAGTTGATAAAACCTATTGGTTTATCCCACAATATTGAGAGGGGGGTGAATTAGTATTGTCAGTTTTTACTTTAAAATAAACAAAATAAACAATCAAGACACATATTTTATTGTGGAAACCTCAAAAGAGAAAAACACCAAAAAAACTCATTAATAAGATGAATTTACAAAATTGTTTATCTGCTGCAATAGAAAGGAAGTAGATACACCCTATATATTTCCTTCAACTACATACTAGGATTCTACAAAACCCCTATGGTTTTATTCCTGCTTCAACAAACATAGATGCTACAACACCCTATTCTCTAGCTACTACTGGAAGGAGGCTTCGACCCTTTGCAAACCTGTGGCCTACCCTAGCACCACCCTTCCACCCTAGACTGATGTTCTCAATCTTTTAGAACAATTCAAAAAATATTCACTTTGGACTCTATCAGACTTACTAACAGAGACACTTTATTCTTTACGCATTCATTTAATAAATACCATTTACCTATTACCTACAAATGAATCTCTCCATAACTTCATTCTTTCATTTTGGATCATGAATGCTTACTTATAGACATACCTCTTCATCATCTACCCATTCAACCTTCGCATCGTTTCATCCTTAAGTTTCAGAAAATGCACCGTTTCGTTCTTCTCACAACTTAGAATTCATTTCCACAACCATGTTTATCATTTTATGGTGCTTTCATAATCTTCTTCTCTGGATACAATCTGGACCCTTGATCTTATGTCTGAATCTCTCTAGACAATTGATCTTTTGTTTGAATCTCTCCATACCATTGATATACTCTACATATTTCCTCTTGAAATTGTATTTCTGCACCAAGTTTCTTTTTCAATGATTCCCCATCATTGATCTTCATCGGGATTCTCCATGAGCATCGATATTCATATTTTGGAATGCAGGATGTGCGATGTGGGATGTAACATTTCCCAAAATCATATCTCGACTTTCCGCAAACTTATTCCCGCACTTAGTTTTTTGAACCGTTGATCTATTTTAGAGGAACTAACTTCATCCATCCGATCTCTCCATATTGTGGGATGCGGGATGTAACATTTCCCAAAATCATATCTCGACTTTCCACAAGCTTCTTTCTGAAACAAAAATTCCACAGCGTTGATCTTTTGCAGGTGTTTTCTTTATCGTCAATTTCCATATTGTAGGACTAGATTGTGGGTTCATAGAATATTTAAACGTTATTTCTGTAATTCCCTTTCCTCATTTTCCTTTGGCGTCGTCGATCTCTTTTGGCGGAACTAATCTTAGCCATCCAATATTGATATTTTGTGGAACTTCATCCTCCTACCTATATTTTGCGGAGCCGATCCTCAGCCATTGTATCTCGTGCAGGATGCTTGTTGACCATCAATTTCAAATCGAATTTGTATCTCACCATGACTTTGCGGATATGCACAATTTGTTTGTGGAAATCCTATGCGATTGTTTCTAATATTTTTTTCATTCATACTACATCTCTACTTCCACTCGACCTTTGTTCTTTGTTTCATTAACCATTGTTATCATATTGCCAACACTATCTTGAAAGTATTCAGATCAATCATTCATTTTGTCTTATCATCCATGTCCATCTCACTGATATTATATGTGTTATGCCACATTCTCAACTAAGCCATGCCATGCCATCACTACCTTAGTATTTCATTGAATTTGTCCTTCCATCATATCCACTGGTTATTCCTCTGTCATTCATGAATGCCTTTGACATCAATGAGAACTATATACTCAACAATCTCCCCCTTTGGCATTGATGGAAAACCTCTGAACATTATCCCCCTTTGATAACAATGACAAAGGGACCTTTTTGTCTGACAGCTCTCCTATCATTTTTTCTCCCCCTAAGATTGAGCTTTCTCCTCTTAATGCTTTTGTAATGGAATTACTCCTATTTTCTGTCTAAGACACTCAAAGGCTTCCTTAGGTAGTGGTTTTGTGAAAATTTCAGCAATCTATTATTTTGTGTCAATGTATTTTAATTTGACATTGTTTTGAGATACATGTTCTCTTATATAGTGATACTTGATTGGTATATGTTTTGTCTTAGAATGCATAATATGATTTTTAGACATATTTATAGCACCAGTGTTATCACAATTGATCATTATTGGATGTTTATATTTTCCAAGTAGATATTCTAGGTTTTGTCTCATCCAAATAACCTGAGTGCAACATGAGGTGACAACAATATATTATGCTTCTACTATAGAGAGTGAAAATTAGGATTTTTTTTACTTGACCATGATAGTAAAAAATTTCCCAGAAAGATTACTACTCCAGTAGTGCTTTTTCAATCATCAACACTTCCTACCCAATCTGCATCAGTAAACGCCTTTAAGGTGAAATATTATTCTTTCGGATACCATAAACCATACTCCATAGTACTTTTTAGATATTTGAAAATCCTTTTTACTATTGTTACATGTGTTTCTTTGGGAACTGACTAGAATCTAGCTACCAATCCAACAACTTGCATCACATCTAGTCTTGTGGTTGTCACATATAGGAGACTACCAATCATGGATATAAACATGGTATGATCTAATTCTAGAGATTTATCATCCTTATTTAACTTGAAACCAGTGACCATAGGAGTACGAACAGGTTTGGAATCTTCCATTTTAACTTTTCAACATATCGTTGATGTACTTAGTTTGAGAGATGAAAATTCCTTCATCTGTTTGGTAGATTTGCAATCCCAAGAAGAATATCAATTAACCAAACATTGACATTTTGAATTCTTTCTTCATTTCAGAGGAAAAATCTACACTTAGGATTTGAATATTGCTTCCAAAAATGATATCATCCACATAGACAACAACAATGATCATATTTTTATCTTCAATTTTTAGGTAAATATTACTTTCAATGACTCCTCTTTTAAAACCTTGCTATTTCAAGTGTCTATCCAGTCTTGAAAAACATGATCTGGGAGCTTGTTTGAGACCATAGATTTCCTTTTTCAATTTACAAACATAATATTTGTTTTGATATAAGAGAAATCGTTCAGGTTGTTCAATATAGACTTCTTCTTCTAGTTTTCCATTCATGAATGTAGACTTGACATCCATTTGATATAATTTGAAGTTTATATGGCATGACTGTGGTAAAAAAATTCTAATTGCTTCAAGTCGAGCTACAAGAGAATAAGTTTCTTCCAAATCAATACCTTCTACCTGCATACCCCTTACAAACCAGTCTTTCTTTGTTCCTTATTACTTGTCCATATTGATTGAACTTGTGTTTCAAACTCCATTTGGTTCCTGCAATGTTCTTATCTTCAGGTCTTGAGACAAGTTCCCAGGTCTCATTTTTCTCAATATGATCTAGTTCTTTATTCATGGCTTTGACCCATTCATCACTTTTGTTGGCTTCTGTAAAGTTCTTGGGTTCTACCATTGAGAGTAGGGCTTATTCCACATTTGGTAGTTGTCCTCTTGTTTTGACTCTATCATTTTTATCAACCATGATCTATGACTCCGGATGATCCTTTTGTACCCTTCTAGAAGGATTTCTAGTGTCAGGCCTAGGGAGGTCTTCATCATCTTCCTATGTATCTTCCTTATCTTTGTCTTCTTCTTCATTATGAATGCTCTCATCCATTTGCAAGTATTTTATTTCATCATCACATGTATTTTCTATACTGTCAAGATTTTTCTCTTTCATTGGTTTTATATCATCTACTTTCACATTAGCACTTTCTACAATTTTATGTAACCTTTTTATTGTAACACCTATATTCCTTTTTGGTGGATGAGTATCCTAAAAAGATTCTATCATCAGTACTTGAGTCAAACTTTCCAAGGTCATCCTAGTTTCTTTTGATGTAATAGTTACTGCCAAACACTTAAAAATATTTGATTGAGGTTGGTCTTCCATACCACAATTCATAGGGGGTCTTATCCTTATTCATGTTGAGTTGTCTCAAGTTAAGTATGTAGATAGTTTTGTATACAAATTCTCTCCAAAATTAATTTGATAGTTTTTCTTCATTGAGCATAGTTCTGGTATCCCCTTCGACTGTTCTATTTTTCCTTTCAACGACCCCATTCTACTGAGGAGTTTTTGCAATTGAAAATTGCCCCTTATTTTCATGACCTTCATAGAACTCATTGAATTCATTCGAGGTAAATTATCCCCCATTATCTAATCTAAGGCACTTGATTTTCATGCCAAACTCATTTTCAGGCATTTCCTTGAAGATTTTAAAATTTTCAAAGGCTTCTGTTTTTCCTTGAGAAATGCCACCCAGCTCATCCTTGTGTAATCATCAATGAGCAACATTAAATAGTGATCTCCTTGCATAATTTTAGTACTGGTTGGTCCACAAAGATCTGTGTATTATTTCCAGAGGGTGTGAGGTCATATATTCTTTTATTTTAAAACCGGCTCTAGTTTGCTTCCCATGTTGACAATGTTTGCAGACATAGTTTAGAGGAACTATAATTTTAGGTAGACCTCTTATAGCTTCCTTCGTGCTTATTTTGGGAATATTTTCAAAACCTAAATGTCCCAACCTTCTGTGCCATAACAAACTTTCATCTACCATACTTAAGAAACATTGGTTTTCATTTTCCAATACGTATACATTGTTTGCATCTCTTATAGCAATGCCAACAACCTTTCCTAATTTCTTATTCTTGATTTCACATTTTTCTGAGTCAAAGATGCAAATGTGTCCTTGGTCACATGTTTGCTTACATTGAGAAGATCAGGCTTGAGGTTTTCAACTAGCAAAACATTTTCTACTTTGATATTGCTATTAACAATAGGTGTTCCTTTGCCGATTGTTTTGGAGGACAGGATGTTTACAAAATTGAATTTTCCCTTATTATCTTTTAGTGTTATGAATTTTCTTGGGTCACCAGTCATATTTTTTGAACCACTATCCAAGTGCCATAAGTTTTGGCTTTCGATTGCACATAGGGAAATCATGGAAGTTTCCTTTTCTTCCTTTTCTCTCCAATATCTCTTTTATTTGGTGTTCTGAGATTTGACTGCAATAGTATTTCTTGTAGGAGTCTTCAGCTTACAATCTCTTGCCATATATCCATGGTTATTAGACATAACATTCTAAGTCGTATTTTTGAAGTGGTGTAAAAATATTCTTATTTCCCTTCGACTTATTACTTGATGACTTCTTGTATTCAAAAACCGTTTCTTTCAGTTCTGCAATCTAATGCTTTATGACCAAATTTATTACAAGAATAGAAGTGACTTAAGAAGATATATAGATATATATTTGGTCTCTTTGGTGCTATATTATTTCTATTTTTATCCTGAAAAATTAAGCCCGCTTTCTTGCTTTATTCTTTTTTAGTTGGATTTTTTAGTACTTTAGCATAGATTTTCTTACTTCCTTCCAGATTGGTGATAGGAAAACTCTCTTCCTTCTTTTCTTCAACGAACCCCAAACCAGAACTATCACCTGATGGTTTATGGCTACTCAGAATGTCATCTAGAATCCTTGAGCTATTCTCAATCTTTGATTTGATAGATCCTTCATCAAGATTTCTCTTGAATTTCCTGATTTCTTCTGCAAGCTGTTTAGATTCATGTATTCTTCTTATGAGCTATAGGTTTAGGTCCTCCTTAAACATTTTTCCATCTAAGACTTGAGATTCCAACTGAAAAATGTTAATATTTGATTATCGTTTCTTTTTTCTACATTTCTTAAGTTCTTCAAGGGCTCTAACAAGTTCAGCTCTTAGATCTACTTCTCCTTCTATGTTTGAGTCACTATTTGAGGTTTGAGTGTCTAGGCCCATAAATAAAACTTCAGTTTCTTCAACTTCTCTTCCATCTGAACATTCATTGTCTTCCATGGTGTAAACAATTTTGTTTTTCCCATAGGGTTTTTCTTGTTTCCTGGTTTACCCATTTTGAATTTTGAAGTTTCTTTTTCTTCATTCTCATCTTGTTTAGTGTAGGTTCATTTAGAGGAAAAATTTCCAATCCTTCCACAATTAAAACACTTTAAAGGTAACTTCTCATTGTATTTTCCAGTCCCTCTCTCAATTTTATTGATGAAAAGAGCTTCCTCATCATTTGGGTTTTCCAATTAATTTTTTATCGAATCTTTAAAAGTTGCTTCTTTTCTTGAAGTTCCATGTTGTCCTGTTCTCATCTCATACGTAGTGAGAATTCCATGTAACTCATCCATTGTTACCTTTTTAAGATCATGTCCTTCTTCTAAGTTGGATACCTTTGGGTCATATATCATTCATAATGTTCTTATTACCTTTCTTACCACTTAATTTTATTTTAATTTTCCTCTAAGGCCTCTGATCGCATTAACAACTTCATCTACTCGAAGAAGGTATTCCCCAACATTCTCTTCTTCTTTCATTTTAAGACTTTCAAATTGACCTCTATATGTTTGAAGTTTGGATTCTTTGACCTTAGATTCTCCTTCATAGATAATTTTCAACTTGTCCCAAACTTGTTTGGTAGATGTGCATTGCATAACTTTAGTAAATACTGAGTCTGTTAAACCATTTAAGATTGAGTTTAAGGATTTGGAATTACCTTCATATTCACCTAGTTCAACTTTGTATGTAGGGTATTGATTTCCTATGTTACGCTCCTTTTCTGTTGCTTCCCAAAACTTCCATCCTAGATACATTAGATAATACCTCATTCTTACACTCCAGTTAGCATCATTTCCGCTGGTAAATAGTGGAGTTTTGTTAGTCATCGATCCTTGTTTTAAATCCATTCTACTTATTGGATGGGATATTCCTTCTAGTAGATAAGTTGTTGTGAAGGAACCTACATTGATACCATTTTTTGTTTTATCCCACAATACTGAGCCGGGGGGGGGGGGTGTGAGTGAATCAGTAATTTCAGTTTGTACTTTAAAATACACAAAATAAAAAATTGAGACACATAGTTTATTGTGGAAACCTTAAAAGAGAAGACCACCAACAAAAACTCATTAATAAGATAAAGTTACAAATTTGTTTATCTACTACAACAAAAAGGATGTAGATACACCCTATATTTTTCCTGCAACTACAGACTAGGATGCTATAACACCCCTATGGTTTTCTTCCTACTTCAACAGACAAGGATGCTGCGACACCTTGTTATATAGCTACAACTGGAAGGTGGCTTATACCCCCTACAAACTTGTGGCCTACCATAGCACCACCCTAGACTGATGTTCTCAGTCTTTTAGAACAATTGAAAAACTATTCACTTTGGACTCTATCAGAATTACTAACAAAGACACTTTATTCTTTACACATTCATTCAATAAATACCTTTTACATGTTACCTACCAATGCATCTATCCATAGCTACATTCTTTCATTTTCGATCATGAATTTTTACTTATAGACATTTTTAGAATAATCAACCCATATTTACCTACATTAGACATTAATTTAATTATTTTTGTCTTATTACCTAGTTTCCTAGATTCCATTCTATGTTAGTTGCCTTCTGCACATCCTAGAAGTCAACACATGATAAAAATAAGTCATGGAGTGCATGGGAAACATATTGGAAACCCAATTTAGCATGTATTGTTTATTCTAGATCCTCCAAAGCACATATCTTCTTTTTCCAAAAAGCTACCTTGTTTTATTTCTGAATTAAGGCAAAAGGAAAAGCTAGACTAGGTGTAGTTTCCTTGTTTTTTTTTCCCACGCCATCCTCCATCCTTTTCTCCAAATAAAAGAATGTATGAGTTTTATTTCCATTCCTCTTTATCTTTCCCACTTGACTTAGCCAATTTGTAAGCATCTACCTAGATTTGGAAACTGCTCTATGAACCTATGGGGGATTTGACTAGTTTTGGTAAGCCTTCTTTTTTACTATTTTGAATGGCATATTTATGCATTCAATTCTCGCATGTAATTATATATTACAAAATCCTATTACTTCATAAGCTTGGCTATTGTTCACTTACTCAATACAAACTAGTGTTATGCTCTAATTTCAGTCTCCTTTGGTGTTAATTTTGCATGTTTGATTAGCAATTTTATGAGTGTAATTGTTCTATCTCTTGGGTTCAATTTCCACGTGGTATTATATCCTTTGTAGATTGATTTCTCTCCTTCCAAATTTTTATTGTAGGTTCAACATCATTGTCTGGGAGCGCATTCTACTGACTGGAGGGCACATTTTCTAAGCTATGGACCAATCTCAGAAGATTATCTTCACTCCATTCAATTTATTTGAGTGGAAAGATGAGATGGAGATATTGTTGAGAGTGAAAGGTATCTACAAGGTGACTATGGAAACTGAGGCAGTTCCCAATGCAAATGCAGAGAAAATTGAATGGCACAACAAGAGGGATGAGGCCCATGGTATTTTGTGTCTGAGCATTTCAAAAGACCTCATATTCCATCTTGATGGATGGAAGTCACCTAATGAAGTGTGGGAGAATGTAGAAGATATTTTTTGAAAGACAGATGAGAGGAGAGGACATCAAATTGAGAATGAGTTGATTTCCTTGAGTCCCAATAGCTTTGAATCATTGCAACTCTACTTTTCCAAGTTTAAGGCCCTTGTTTTGCATTTGAAGCAGTGTGGGATCAAAAAAGAGGAAGAGAAACTAGTCTTGGCCATGCTCTCTAAGCTTGGTCCCATCTATTCAATGTTTTTTTTTACCTTCCATGCCACCAAGTTGACATCTTGATCCTGGAAGATGCCTAAGCTTGTAGAGTTCATGGAATCCCTCACACAAGAGCAAGATAAGTTGGTGATGATGGGCACCATCAAACCTTCCAAAGACCAATATTTGGTTGTTGGAGATTCAAGGGTGGATTCAAAAAGCAAGAAAAATTCTAAAAATCCACCTGAGCAAAAGAAAGACAAGAACAAGTCTCAAGAGGATCCCCAAGGCTCCAAGAATAACTTCCAGAAGAATAAGAACAAAGGAGAAATGAGCAAGTGTGTATACTGCAGTAAGGGATATCATCCTGAGAGTTCTTGTATTAATAAGAAAATTGACATGTTGACCAAACTCCTGGACAAGAATAACATCTCCCTTCCTGGCTGCTCAAAGAAGAGGGAAGGAGGATCAAATTCAGAGGACAGAGAGAGAGTACATGCCTTGGTTGTTGGCACATCAAGCTCACCTATCTTCATCATAGACTCTAGAGCTTCTAGACATATGGTTTCAACAAAAGAGACAGTCTCCTCTCTTGACATGTCGAAAGGTCCACCAATAGTGTTGGGAGATGACTCTCTCACTGACAGTTGGGGAAAGGAAGGATTGATCTTGACCATGGTAGGTTCAATAATGTGTTGTATGTTCCAGGTCTTGCCTCTAATCTCTTGCCAGTGTATCAGATGACTCATAATGGGTCTCCAAAGAAGTTCACCTTCTCCCCTGATGATGTTTAAATCACTGAGATTTTGAATGGTAAAGTCATAGAAAAAGGTGTTGTGGATCACACTTAGAAGGTATACAAATTTTCCCATTTTCTACCCTACTAAAACCTCTTTGGTCTTCTAATTCATGCTAATGAAGCAGGCAATATTTGGCATGAAAGATTTTTCCATCTTAACTAAAAGTCTATTTCTGAGTTGAGTGAAAAATATATGGTCATAGGGTTACCAAAGATCAAGTTTTCTAAGAGATTTTGTGAAGGTTGTATCCGAGGAAAACACCCATAGCACAAGTATGAGAAAGCTAGTCATGAGAGATCCTCTGCACCTCTTGAGCTGATCCATAGTGACATTTCTGGTCCATTCCCTCATATGTCCATGATTCAAGACAAATATGCATTGACTTGCATAGATGAAGTTTCAAGGTATTGTTGGGTTCACTTCCTAAAGCATAAGTCTAAAGTTTTTGACCTCTTCAAAGTCTTTAGAGCCTTGGTTGAAAACCAGTCTGGGAGGAAACTCAAGATCCTTAGATATGATAATGGTGCTGAGTATTTCAAGTCGGAGTTCATTTATTATTGTAAATATGTAGGTATTCAGATGCAGCATTCAATCTCTTACACACCACAACAAAATGGTGTTGTTGAGAGAAAGAACATATCATTGAAGGAGATGGAAACCTGCATGATGGAGGCTAAGACTTTGCCACCAAATTTTTGGTCCGAGGATATAAAATATGCATCCTACATCAAGAATAGGGTGCCTCATAATAATATTGATTTAATGACTCCTTTTGAAGCATGGAGTGGGCACAAGTGAGATGTGACCCATTTCAGGATTTCTAGCTCAAAGGCTTGGGCTAGAATTCCAACTAAAAAGAGGAAGGCTTTGCAGCCCCAAAGCTAAGAGTTCCTATTTGTTGGGTATTATAAATATTAAAAAGGGTACAATTTTATCAAATTGAGCACTAACAAATCTTTCATTGAAAGAAGTGTTCAGCTCCAAGAAGAGCCTTTAGTAGCAGTTGAAGTTGGAGAGTCTTCTTCACCACCATATCCATTGATTGTAAGTGGAGAGACTAATAAGTTTGCTGATTCTGATATGTCTGATAATGATGATTTGATTGCAGATCCTAACAGTCCTACAAGACCAAAATGGGCATCAAATACCGTTCATGCAGCTGGGGAACTAGGTAGAAATCCTAGTGACATTAGGAGGACTAGATCTCAATTTGAGAGTGCCCTTTGTGTGAAAGATCCTCTATTTTATGAGAAGTGCTATTTGATGGTTGAATTAGATCCATAGACATATGAAGATGTATCACATGATCCAATATGGAAAACATCCATGAAAGAAGAATTCAGCTCACTCTAGAAGAACAACACTTGGTAACTGGTTGATCTTCCCCCAAGGAGGAAGCTAGTTCAATGTAAGTGGGTTTCCAAAACTAAGTTTGCTGCTGATGGTTCACCTTTGAAATATAAGGAAATATTGGTAGCCTAGGGAAACCCAAAATTACATGGTATTGAATACAATGAAACCTTTGCACCAGTGGCAAAGATGGACTCCATAAGGCTAGCTCTAGCCATTGTAGCTTCGAAGCAGTGGGAAGTGCATCACATGGATGTGAAGTGGGCTTTCCTAAATGGATATCTCACTTAGAATATTTACATGCAGCAACATGAAGGGTTTGTTTCTAATCCATCTTTAGTGTGCAGGTTAAAGAAATCATTGTATGGGATCAAGCAAGCCCCCAGGGCTTCGTATGCCACGATTGATGGATTTTTGCTATCACCGAGTTTTGTTGAATGCAAGTATGATCCTAATGTATATGTGAAACTAAATCATGTTTCTTTGATTATTTTTGTCTTATATATGGATGACCTTTTAATTACAGGAATTTCAAAGAAATAGATTGCCTCCTTGAAGGATGCAATGAACCATGCATTTTCTATGATAGATTTGGGATTGTTCAGCCAATTCTTGGGTCTCGAAATTTCTCAATCCCAACATGGAGTCAAATTAAATCAGTCCAAGTATGCTTTGGATATGCTGAACAAGTTCAACATGAAATATTGCAAGCTAAGAAAGACTCCCTTCCTTTCAGGAGTTAAGCTTGAAGAAGCAGGTTCTTCTCCTATGGTAAATAATACACTGTATAGGAAGTTGATTGGGTGTTTGATTTATCTTACACACACTCAAAATGATCGATATTATACACTTAGTGTGGCTTCGATATACATGGATCAGCCTCATGAGATCCGCTGGAGAGCAGCCAAAAGGATCCTAAACTTTGTTCAAGGAACAAGAACTCATGGGATCTTCTACAAAGAAAAATCTTATCTTGATTTGATTGGGTTTACTAACAGTGATTGGGAAGGTGACAACACAGATCAAAAGTCTACATCAAGATATGTGTTCATGCTTGCAGAAGGACCAATCATCTGGTCAAGCAAGAAGCAGAGTGCCATAGCACTCTTATCTACAGAAGCAGAGTATAGAGGAGTTGTAAATGCAGCAACTCAATATTTGTGGTTGCAGGGGATACTTGGAGAATGTGGCTTCGAATCATAGTTTTCAAATATTATCTACTGTGATCATCAGCGCACCATTCAAATCTGCAATGATTCGGTTTAGAGACAGTGAACCAAGCACATTGATATGCACTACATCAGACAGCTTGTGCATGGTGGTACCATTTATCTACTCTTATGTGCATCTTCAGAACAAGTAACAGACATCTTCACCAAAGTTTTTTGTGAGAAGAAATTCAGCAATATCAAATCATTGTCATGGATTTTTGATCATGCTATGAAGCATTATTGATGACAATATTTCCAAAATTTTGTTTTTCCTTTCCATGTTTAAGGGAGGATTTTCCCACTAGGTTTTTGCCTCTTTCCTTGGTTGTATGGACAAGCAGTATGTAAAATGTGACTAAGAATTGTTTCTAGGCCCTATATTTTTCTGATATTTACTCATAAATTTAGGCTTAAGGGGGGGTGTTAGAATTATCAACCCATAGTTAGCTACATTAGACATTAATTTAATTATTTTTGTCTTATTACTTAGTTTCCTAGATTCCATTCTATGCTAGTTTCCTTCTACACATCCTAGAAGTAAACAAATGCTAAAAATGAGTCATGGAGTGCTTTGGAAACATCCTAAAAACTCAATTTATTATGTATTCTTTATTCCAAATCCTCCAAGGTGCATATTTGCTTTTTCAGAAAAGTTGCCTTGTTTCATTTCTAAATTAAGGAAAAAGGAAAAGCTAGACTAGGTGTAGTTGCCTTGTTTTTTTCCCACATCATCCTCCCTCCTTTTATCAAAATAAAATCATGTATGAGTTATCTTTCCATCCTCTTTAGCTTTCCCACTTGACTTATCCAATTTGTGCGCATCTACCTAGATTTGCAAATTTCTTTATGCACCTATGGGGAATTTGACTAGTTTTGGTAGGCTTGCTATTTTACTATTTCGAATGGAATATTTATTCATTCGATTCTCTCATGTAATTATATATTACAGCATCATATTACTTCATAATTTTGGATATTTTACACTTACTCAATACAAATTAGTGTTATGCTCCAATTTCAATCTCATTTGGTGTTAATTTTGCATGTTTGATTAGCAATTTTGTGAGTGTAATTGGTATATCTCTTGGGTTCAATTTCCACAGACATACCTCTTCATAATATACCAATTCAAACGTTGCATAATTTTGTCATTATGTTTCAACAAATGCACCATTTTGTTCTTCTCACATCTTAGAATTCATTTCCACAGCCCTGTTTATTGTTTTCTGATGCTTCCATAATCTTCTTCTCCAGATACAATCCATACCATTGCTGTTCTCTACAGATTTACTCTTAAAATCATATTTCTACACCAAGTTTTTGTTTCAATTATTCCCCACCATTTATCTTCATCGGATTCTCCATGAGCATCTATCTTCCTATTGCGGCACACAGGATGCTGGATGTGGGATGTAATATTTCCCAAAACCATTTCTCGACTTTCCACAAAATTCTTTCCTCAATTCTTTTTCCGAACCGTTGATCTGTTTTAGTGGAACTAACTTTGGTTGTCCAATATCTCTATATTTTGGGATGTGGGATGCGGGAAGTAACATTGCCCAAAATCATAACTTGACTTTCTACAAGCTTCTTTCCGCAACAACAATTCTGCATCGTTGATGTTTTGCAGGTGTTTTCCTAACCGTTGATTTCCAAATTGAGCGATGTAGATTGCGTGTTCAAAGAATATTTAAACTTTATTTCTGTAACTCCCTTTCTGCATTTTTCTTCCGCACCATCGATCTCTTTTGGCAGAACTAATCTTATCCATTTGATTTTGATCTTTTGCGGAATTGATCCTTAGCCATTGGATCTCATGTGGGATGCTTCCTAATCATCAATTTCATATCGAATTTGGATCTCACCATGACTTTATGGATCTATATGATTTCTTTGCGGAAATATGTTGCGAGTGTTTCTAACATTTTTTCATTCATGCTACATCTCTACTTCCACTCGACCTCTTTTCTTTGTTTCATTAAACATTGTTATCATACTGTCGACACTATCTTGTAAGTCTTTAGATCAATCATTCATAACGTCTTAGAATCCATGTCCATCTCACTCATCTCATATGTGTCATTCCATATTCTCAACTAAGCCATGCCATGCCATCACTACCTTATTCTTTCATTGAGTTTTTCCTTCCATCATATCCACTGGTTATTCCTTTGTGATTCGTGAACACCTTTGACATCAATGACAACTATATACTCAACAAAACTAGGGGGTCGTAGCCTCCTTCCATTAGTTGCTGGTAAACAGGGTGTAGTACCATCCTTGTATGTAGTAGCAGGAAGAAACTATTAATAAATAAAATTTTGTAGTAATAGGAAGTATTGGTGGTTTACCCAATTGTGATTCCACGATAAATTTGTGTTCTTTGTGTTTAGGTTGATCTTATGTGTTAGTGAATAAATTAAAAGTGGTTTAAATTGTGAAAAGTTATCAATACTGATTCACCCACCCTTAGTATTGTCCAATATTCCTACAATTGGTATCAGAGCGGGTTCCTTCATTACAGTTTAACCACTAGAAGGAATATCCTAATTAAAAAACACTATGGATCAACAAGAAGCGTTAGCCACCAACAGACCACTACTATTCATAGGAGAAAATTATGCATATTGGCATGTGAGAATGAAGTTCCATCTGATGTCTCTTGGATGGAAGGTTTGGGAAGCAACTTAAATAGAATATAAAAATATAGATGACAACCTACCTATAGATAGTGTGGATCTAGGCCAATACGAGGGCAATGAAAAATCCTTAAATGCCATCTTGAGTGGATTGACAAACACTGTATTTGTAAAATTCATTCAATGCAAAACTTCCAAACAAGCTTGTGATAAGTTAAATATTATCTATGAAGGGGAACCCATGGTCAAAGAACCCAAGCTTCAGACATATAGAGGGAAATTTGAGAGCCTAAAAATGAAGGAAGATGAAAACATTATAGATTACCTTCTAAGAGTAGATGAAGTTGTAAATTATATTAGAGGCCTTGGAGGAAAATTAATGAAAAGAGAAATAGTTGATAAGGTAGTAAGAACATTGTCAATGAAGTATGACTCAAAGGTTTCCACTTTAGAAGAATGAAATTACCTTGATATTGTGACAGTAGATGAAATACATAGGATTCTCACTACATATGAGATGCGAACGGGGCAAAATGATCCTTTAAGAAAAGAGGAAGAATTTAAATCCATAAAATATTCAAATAAGTATGAAGCTCCATCCAAAAACAATTCAGAGATTTCAGATAATGAAAAATCCCTCTCTATTAAAAAACTTGAAAGAGGTACTAGAAAATACAAAGAAAATATACCCCTAAAGTGTTTTAGCTATGGAAAAATCAGATACTTTGCTTCAAAATGTCCTTACTCTAAACAAGATGATAGTGATAAGAGAGAAGTATCAAAGAAGTTCAAAAAGGGTAAAAATGGAAACAAAAAGAAAATTCTTTACTCAATGGAATATAGTGAAGATGAAGATACAAGCAGAGATGAAGAAACATAAATTCTATTCATGGGAATCAATACTCAAGCTCAGAATGGTGACTCATATGAGGAAGGTATAGTAGAATTAAAATATGAACTCGTTAGTTCTCTTGAAGAACTTGAAAAATGCAAGAGAAAGAACAGACTTACAAACCATGTTATTAGCGAATTGGAAACTCAACTCCTTGAGGCTGAAAAGATTGAAAAGGACCTAAATTTGCAGCTCAAAAGAAGAATACAATATTTTGAAAGGTTTGAAGAATAGATCACGTAGCTTAGGAAAAGGCTTGATCAAGAAGCTATCAAATAAAAGTTTGAGAACAACTCAAAGGTCTTAGATGATATCTTAAGTAGCCAAAGACAATTAAGTGATAAATATGGTCTAGGATATGACAAAACAAAGAATCTAGAATATGCATCTTTCACTTACCAAGGTGGAAATAAAAGAAGCTATGCTGATGTACTGAAACGTCCCATGAAAAAGGAAGAAAGAAAGAAATATGGTCCATCATCCTATGACAAAAAAAGAACAAATGAAGTTTCCAAAAGACCAATGAGAAATAGATATCAACATATATTTTTGCGTGATTGTTACGCTTGTAATAAATTTGGTCACAAAGCGTTAAATTGCGGATCCCTTAGAAAGTTTTGAGAATACAAGAAGAATTCATGTAGTGACAAACGAAAAGGAAGAAACCATAACCTCTTTACACTTCTTCAAAGATATGAGCTAGAGCGTTACAAATGTAATAACTATGGACATATGCCAAGACAATATAAACTGATGACTCCTACAAAGAAGATTATTGCAAGTAAGTTTTAAGACAAAAACCAAAAGAAGGATTGGAAGAAAAAGGAAGAAAACGAGAGATCCATGATTTCCCTATGCGCAACTGAGAAACAAGATCTATGGAATTTAGATAATGGGTTTTCAAAACATATGACAAGTGATCGAACCAGTTTCATAAATTAAAAGATAATAATATTTGGAGACAATAAGTCTTCCAAATTAATTGGCAAAGGTACAATCGTTATCAATAATAAGACCAAAGTAGAAAATGTGTTACTAGTAAAAAACTGTAAGCCTAATATCCTCATTGTAAGTCAAACATGTGACCAAGGCCACATCTGTATTTTTTAATCTAGGAAACGTGAAATAAGGAAAAAAAGACTCAAGAAGAATTGTTGGCACTACTGTAAGAATTTCAAACAATGTATACATCCTAGAAAATGAAAATCAATGCCACTCAATTACGGCTGATGAAAGTTGGTTATGGAACAGAAGGATGGGATACTTAAACTTTGATAATATTTTCAGGGTAAGTAAGAAGGAAGTTGTGAGAGACTTTCCTAAAATTATGAAGCCTATAAACTCACTTTGTAGACATTGTCAGCATGCAAAGCAAACTAAAGCCAATTTCAAAACAAAATAACATATGACCTCATATACTCTTGAAATAGTTCACACTGATCTTTGTTGACCAAAAAGGACTAAAAGTATGCAAGGAGAATACTATTTTATGCCACTTATTAATGAATATACAAGGATGACTTGAGTAACATTTCTCAATGAAAAATCAGAAGCTTTTGAAAAATTCAAAATCTTCAAAGCAATGGTTGAAAATGAGATAAATCAGAAAATCAAATTTCTTAGATCAGACAATGGGGGACAGTTTACCTAAAACAAGTTCAATTATTTTTGTGAAATACATGGGATTAAAAGACAATTTTTAGCTACAAATACTCCTCGGAAAAATGGTGTTGTTGAAAGGAAGAATAGAAAAATCCAAGAAGCTACCAAAACAATGCTTAATGAAGAAAAGTTGTCAAATTCATATTGGAGAGAAGAAGTATACACAATTGTCTATATACTTAACAAAGGACAACTCGAAGTGAATAAAAACAAGACTCCTTATGAACTATGGTATGGAAGAGTAGCCTCAGTCAAATACCTCATAGTGTTTTGCTTTAAGTGCTACATTAAAAGGAACGAGGATGATCCTGGCAAGTTTGATTGAAGGACCGATGAAGGTATATTTTTAGGATATTTACCCACCAAAAAGGAATATAGATGTTACAATAAAAGCTTACACAAGATTGTAGAAAGTGTAGATGTAAGAATAGATCACATAAAACCAAGAAGGATAAGAAGTACCGATGGATATATAAGTACAAATGATGAAGAAAAGGAATACCTGCAAAAAGATGAAAGTATTCACTATGAAGAAGAGGAATTAGAGGAGGAAGATACACTGGAAAGTTAAGAAGAATATCCAAGATCTAATACAAAAACTCCATCTAGAAGTGTTTTTTCCTTTCACACACCTGGGTCACATGGAAAAAATATTCAAGCCACTCAGTGTGTCCTTGGGGGCAAGTCTCGATTCGAGGCTATCACCTTATTCTTGACTCCTCCGTTTAGGCTCAACTCCTAACGAAGCCAAGGGGGGTAGACCCTATTAAGTTACTAAGGAAAAATTATTTAGTATGGTGATTTTCAATTGAATGAGTTACTTAGGACTTTGAAATTTAACCATAAACAACCATAGATGACACGATACAAAATGAGCGCACGAAAGCACAATGCTGAGACACAATATATATATATATATATATAGAAAGAAAATATCCAGTGCCTTAAAATGCAGTCAAAAGATAATCAATGTACTTGCACATGATTGGAGTGAATGTTTTGTGATTACCTCTTGGTACATTTTAATTTATTGTGAAATATGAGTTGATTAAAATTAGGTGAAGGGGTGGACTCCAGATATACCCGAGAGTACTTGGAGTATGTCCAAAACTAAACCTTCATGGATACCCACAAAGAATATGTGGGATGAATGGATTCTCTAAGGATATTTTTCATAATGCACCCACAGGTGTAACAGAGATCGGCACCCCGAGGTCACATTTCAGGAGTTCCCGCTTCCTTTGGGTATTTTGCCACATAATGGTTTGATCGAGGAGTTGGATTTTCACCTGATGGTTTGTCAATTCGGGAGAGTGAATCATAATTATTCTAGTCACTCAAATGATTTTGATGCAGCTTGACTGATTAGATGAATCGTAGCCAAGTGCAGAGCATACACACTGGAGTCTTGTCAATTTTAGCAAATTTTAAGATAGGTGTTCTTGTCAAAAAGAAAACCCTCCGGGAACCTCTTTCGATCCAAGTGGATCTCAATCGGGGAATCAAGGAAGGGTTAATTTTATTATAGCTGATGAAACAGTTGATGAAAATGAAAACAAAGATACACAATGTCGGTTTTCTAATTAGTCCTACCACGCATCTGTTTCCCCTTTTGGGTTAATCTAGAAGTTGTGGGGTAAGTATTAAAATTAATTTGAAACCTCAGATATGGAATATGGAAAATATTATAAATCAAAGTATACTATCCTGCATATTAAAACTACGCTATATTAAAAAAAAAAAGATAAATGAAAAGCAAAAAAAGACATGGACGCAAATCCCCCCAGGGGGATGGTGAATAGGCTCGAAAGAGCCTATTCAAAAAGATATTTTATTTTCATTAGCAGTGATTTACAATATCATCAAACTGAAATTGATGCACTTTTTTCCTTTTTATCTAGGATCCAAGGGCTTACAACAAGCTTGTAACAAGCTAAAATCAAAACATGGTGGTGGGGGAAGCTTCTGGGAAGCTCTGGTTCATCCAAGACTTGGAAAATGGGCAGAGTCTCCTTCTCTTTTTTGTTAGACCTGATAAAAAATAGCAATCAATTAGAATCAAATGTGCCCAAATGCACTTTAAAATTGTTTTGGGTCACCACGCTAGTTACCGAAAAAAAACTAAGTAAAAACTTGTTAAAAGGGGCTAATCTAGTTTTGAAAAAAGGAACCAAGGAAAGCAAGATTTCCTTGAGATATTGGATTTATGTTTGGGCAGCCAATAAGATATGCATTTTTCTTGCAGAATTTAAATCTTTAAAGGACGAAAAAAAAACTACCTTATGAGCAATTTTTAGACCTATGATTTAGCTACTTGCAAAAAAGGCAATTCCTACGCCTAGATCTATCTTTATGAAATGATATTCTTTATGAAATTATAGATCTAAGAAACAAGACTCTGATGAAATAAATATAACAATATATATTCAAGTTTTAGAACTATATGTGATCATAAGAGGAAGAGACAGGTAACCGAAAGATTGATTTTAATAAAAAGGAGGAAGAGAAGGGGAAAGGCTCGTTGTTGGATGGATCTGCAATGGAAACATTTTAGTGGAATAAAGAGGGTCAATGTGTTCACAAATTTTTTGGATGTACAATGGAGTCAAACTAGATTCACAACTCATCCAGTCCTTGCCACCTGAAAGCTAAACACACAATCCTGCATGAAACCTTACGATATCTAGATATATATATGAAAAAGAGACAAGAATTACATGCAAATAAACTTATTAAACATGTATAATCTAGATCTTCAAACATATATGCTATGATATATAGAAAAAACAAGTAAATTTACTTGCCCAACTATACTCCTATTGATTCAGCTCAATCATTCAAGCCAAACAGGGTTCAGATGCAGAAATTGAGACAAAAGCCGGCAACATCAATAGCCATAAGACAATGCTTAATCCACACACATGAGAGCATTACACCATTTGGCCTCCAAAGATTCTTTATTCCAACAATCAAAATATTACAATAGTATTACAATAGCAAGCCCTTCAATCCAACTCTAACTAGCTAGGAATAGGTAGATTATGCTTTTATTTATACAAAAACTAGGAGATCCATCCTAGGGGGGAACAAATCCCAATGAGACAGATCATTGCAGCTGAGGGAGATTCCATCAATGCTGATCTAAAGCTGAATTGAGCCAACTTGTCAACCGGGGGGCTAATTGAGCTGACACATCAACCCATAAACTGACACATAAGTCCACATAGCTTCCAGGAGAGCCCACACATGTGGAGGAGAGAGAGAGAGAGGGAACAATTCCCTATAAAGGATGTTGAAGATCAACTCTGGATCTGTCTAGATCACCTCCTTCAGTCAAGGATTTGTCAGATCCAGTCAATCTGGTTCAGATTTGACTGATTTCAATCAAATCGACTAAGAATCCACTAATCTAGGATTTTGGATTTTATCCATTATTCATTAATGTATTAATTAAAATAATCAATAATTGATTTTTTGGGGGTTTCTGACCCAAGTGATGGAAAATCACTCAAAACTAGGAAATAGTGGGTCCATGGGTTTACATGGTGCTATTAGCTTGAAAATGAACACCTACATGACTGAAACTGATTATTTGGCCCACTTTTATTACAAAACCAATTTTTCCAATTAAACTATTAAAAAATAGCCTAAGTTTTGGAAAAAATAAATTTTAATAAAAAACTCTGAAAAAATTTAAAAAATAAAAAAGTTGAAAACCCCTAGGGGACTTAGACATGTTCATATGACTCAACCATGAAGCCTAGAATGTTTATACATTGACACATAGACTCTAATAACCTCAATAGGGTTAAATGCCAAGCTGACCACCCCAACTTTGGAGGTATGGAGTGAAAAACTCAGAAATTATCAGTCGTTTATTCAACAACCAATAATAACCAAACATAAATGCAGAAAGTAAATGCTCTCTTTTAGGAGCTTATTTTCCTACTCTAAGCATGATATAAAAAGGTTAGCTGTAATAAAAAAATCCAATGTAACCACCTAAGCATTTTATTAACATAAAAAGATTCCTTGTCTTTGGTTACCAGCCAAAGTAAGGATACCTTATTCAGAAAATGAAAACCTGCGTGATGATTCGGAATGGGCAGAATGGATGGGAGATCATAGGCATGAATAATGTCATAAAAATTCTTCCCCAAATTGTATGTGCTCATGCAGGTTGCTTCTATCCATGACTAAATAGGACTGATATATCAATCATAATGATGAGGTAGACTTACTATATCAACATATTGATCACCAGGGCTTATCAAATTATAACTCGTTGCACAAGCCCCAAGTAGGTCCAAATCATAAGGAACCTCTATATGTGAAAAATATGGCTGAGACTGATATTCCACAGACTGCATCACATCCAAATTTTAACAACATTGTTTCTTAATGTCTTCATTACTGATACCCTTGTGTCACTTTGCATGATATAAATCTGAATGATCACATGAAAATTCTGAATGCTCCTCTTCCATACTAAAGTTTTCTCGGGCATCCAGATCCATGCTCCCCTCTATGGACATATCGTAGATTGGACTTCCACAAATTTTTGAATCAACACTCCCCTTGTTGGACATATCATGGATGGGATTCTCCATAAGATTTTCACAATTTGGATTATCTATCAAATTCCAATAGTCATCACTCCCATCCATGTCAGATGTGGGGGACTCTTCATCCATGCCATCATGATCCTTCCTGTCCATGTCCTCCTTGTATTCATAACAATATTCTTCAGAAAAAAAATTACAAGGCAATAAACTTTCCAAACCTTCATCAACATGAGGAAAACAAGGTCTAGTCTCAGCACACACCATACCGATCTTATCATAATTTTCTTTACAGGCTTCTATTGTGATATCATGAAGACGATATTCAGTATTATCTTCAATCAAGGAAATTTTTTGGACATGTTCAATGGGATCACTTGGGATGTGTTTCTTAGTGGGTTTCTCTAGATGGATTTCTAGAAAAATATCAGGATTGCAACACACTTGAGAATATCTCAAATTTTCAATGTTTTTAGCTATGGTGACATGAGGATATTATTCAATAATGTGTTCCATCATGGGCTCCTTATGAAGCTCTTCAATGGGATCATCTTGGATTTTCCCTTCCTCAGAATATTATTGTGTATTAGGAGATATGTCATATTCTTTAATAAGCTACTTAATTACTTCCTTTCTTGATTAACTATGAGGAAACTCTTTGATGAGAGTATCATGGACCTCCTCTTCACTTATATGTTCAAAAAGTGATTCCAATTCTTCAATACTTTGTATCATGGCAAATGGTCCATCATATGTTTCCATGTGATACTCTGTCCTAGATAGGTAGAAGGTACAGATCTTTTCAAGGAACTTTTTCAAACCATTCATACTATCCCTACCATCATGCCACTACTCTAAAAACATCCAAAGGAAGCTTGGAAAATAATTTATACATTTATTAGGAAGGCCCCGATAGAACCAACAACAAGCCTCACCCCAAAAAGTACCAGCAAACATTTCCATGATATTGTCTTCATGAAGAATATTGAAGTGAGCCATCAACTAAAGGAAAGATTTGACATGCCAGATGGCCGAATCACCATAATTTCAATGAAAAACTAGAAGCCATATATATGCATACCCCACACCATTACAATAGTTAGGAAAACCTGGGATGTTTGAGAAATCTATAGGCTGAAAAATTCCAATTGTCTGGGCAACATATTTCTCCATTAATTCATCCATATCAAAAATTAATAGTATGCATTTGATATAAGCATTAAACCTTGTACTGAAAAGCTAGAGCTGTCAAGTGATGAGCTTTAAAGGTTTTAACATGTCGCATGGGATCATCTACACACAACAAAACTTCACAAGTTTATGAGATAACAGGGTTTTATCCCTTCAATGGAGTCATCATGTGAAAAAGAAAAATAAGCATTTATTAATCTTTTCACAAAAATAATTTTTTTCTTTTTTTTGTAAAAATAAGAACTGGAAAAAAGTTAGTGGAGTCACCAGATGAAAATTAAAGATCTACTCTAAGCATTCATCAAACAAAGGAAAAACAAAAAGGAAGAAAACAAAAGTCGTACTCAGGGAATAAAAAGATTTATCCCCGGCAACGGCACCAAAAAATGTTGTCGCATTTCAAACACCTGGGTCACGTAGCAGAAATCTTCAAGCCACTTGGTGTGTCCTTGGGGGCAAGTCTCGATTCAAGGTTGTCACCTTGTTATTGACTCCTCCATTTAGGCTCAAATCCTAACGAAGCCAAGGGGGGTAGACCCTATTAAGTTACTAAGGAAAAATTATTTAGTATGGTGATTTTAAATTGAATGAGTTACTTAGGAGTTTGGAATTTAACCATAAACAACCATAGATGACAAGATACAAAATGAGCGCATGAAAGCACAATGCTGAGACACAATATATATATATATATTTTCTCTCTCTCTCTCTCTCTCTCTCTCTCTCTCTATATATATATATATATATATATATATATATATATATATATAGAGAGAGAGAGAGAGAGAGAGAGAGAGAGAGAGAGAGAGAGAGAGAGAGAGAGAGAAAATAGCCAGTGCCTTAAAATTGAGTCAAAAGATAATCAATTTACTTACATGTGCTTGGAGTGAATGTTTTACGATTGCCTCTTGGTACATTTTAAGTTAATGTGAAATATGAGTTGATTAAAATTAGGTGAAGGGGTGGAATCTAGATATAATCAAGAGTACTTGAAGTATGTCCAAAACTAAACCTTCACGGCTACCTGCAAGGAATATGTCATCTGAATGGAGTCTCTGAGGCTATTGTTCATAATGCACCCGCATGTGTAATAGAGATCGGTGCCCCGAGGTCACTTTTCAAGAGTTCCCACTTCCTTTGGGTATTTTGCCACCGTAATGGTTTGATCGAGGTGTTGAATTTTCATCTAATGGTTTGTCAATTTTGGAGAGTGAATCCTAATTATTCTAGTCACTAAAGTGCTTTTGATGCATCTTGAATGATCGGACGAACCGCAGCCAAGTGCAGAGCATACACACCAGAGTCTTGTCAATTTTAGCAAATTTTAAGATAGGTGTTCTTGTTAAAAAGAAAACCCTCCAGGAACCTCTTTCAATCCAAGTGGATCTCAATTGGGGAATAAAGGAGGGGTTAATTTTATTATAGCTGATGAAACAGTTGATGAAAAAGAAAACAAAGATACACAATTTCAGTTTTCTAATTAGTCCTACCACGCATCTCTTTCCCCTTTTGGGTCAATTGGGAAGTCGTGGAGTAAGGATTAAAATTACCTTGAAACCTCAGATATGGAATATGTAAATGATTATTAATCAAAGTATACTACCCTGCAGATTAGAACTCTGCTAGATTAAAAAAAAATATAAACGAAAAGCAAAAAAAGACACAGATGCAAATCCCCCCAGGGGGGATGGTGAATAGGCTCGAAAGAGCCTATTCAAAAATATCTTTTGTTTTTATTAGCAGAAATTTACAATATCAGCAAATTGAAATTGATGCACTTTGGTCCTTATTATCTAGGATCCAAGGGCTTACAACAAGATTGTAACAAGCTAAAATCAAAACACGGCCGTGGGGGAAGCTTTTGGGAAGCTTTGGTTTGTCGAAGAGTTGGAAAATGGGCAGAGACTCCTTCTCTTTTTTGTTATACCTGCTAAAAAATAGTGATCAATTAAAATCAAATGTGCCCAAACACACTTTAAAAGTGTTTTGGGTCACCACGCTAGTTACCGAAAAAAAAAACCTAAGTAAAAAATTGTTAAAAGGGGCTAATCTAGTTTTGCAAAAAGGAACCAAGGAAATCAAGCTTTCCTTGGGATCTTGGCTTTCTGTTTGGGAAATCAATGAGATATGCACTTCTCTTGCAAAATTTAAATCTTTAAAGGATGAAAAAAAAAACTACCTTATGAGCAAGTTTTAGATCTATGATTTAGCTACTTGCAAAAAAGGCAATTCCTACACCTAGATATATCTTTATGAAATGATATTCTTTATGAAATTACAGATCTAATAAACAAGACTCTTATGAACTAGATCTAACAATATATATTCAATTCTTAGAACTTGATTTAATCATAAGAGGAAGAGACAGGTAACCAGAAGATTTATTTTAATAGAAAGAAGGAAGAGAAGGGGAAAGGCCCGTTGTTGGATGGATCTACAATGGAAACTTGTTAGTGGAATACAAAGGGGCAATGCCTTCACAAATTTTTTGGATGTACAGTGGAGTCAAACTAGATCCATAGCTCGTCCAATCCTTGCTACCTGAAAGCTAAACACACAATCCTGCACGAAACCTCATGAGATATAGATATATATATGAAAAAGAGACAAGAATTACATTCAAATAAACTTATTAAACATGTATACTCTAGATCTTCAAACATATATTCTATGAGATATGGAAAAAATAAGTAACCTTACTTGCCCAACTATACTCCTATTGATTCAGCTGAATCATTCAAGCCAGACAGGGTTCAAATGCAGAAATTGAGAGAAAAGACGACAACATCAATAGCCGTAAGACAATGCTTAATCCACACACATGAGAGAATTACACTATTTGGCCTCCAAAGCTTCTTTATTCCAACAATCAAAAGATTACAGCAGTATTACAATATCAAGCCCTTCAATCCAACTCTAACACTCTTGGAAGAGGCAGCTTGTGCTTTTATTTATACAAAAACCAGGAGATCCAGCCTAGGGGGGGCACAAATCCCAAGGAGACAGATCACTACAGTCGAGGAAGAGTCCATCAATGCTGAGCTGAAGCTCAACTGAGACTACTTGTCAACCGGGGTGCTGATTGAGCTGACACATCAACCCATAAACCAACACATCAATCCACAGAGCTTCCACGAGAGCGCACACATGTCGAGGAGAGAGAGAGGGAGCAATTCCCCATAAATGATGCTGAATATCAACTATGGATCTGTCCAAATCACCTCCTTAATTTTTTAGATCCAGTCAATCTTGTTTAGATCTGACTGATTTCAATCAAATCGACTGAGAATCCATTGATCTAGGATTTTTTATTTGCTCCATTATTCATCAATTTATTAATTAAAATAATCAATAACTGATTTTTTGGGGCTTTCTAACCCGAGTAATGGAAAATCACTCAAAACTAGGAAATATTGGGTCCATGGGTTTACATGGTGCTCTCAGCTTGGAAATGAGCACCTACATGAATGAAACTGATTATTTGTCCCACTTTTATTACAAAACCAATTTCTCCAATTAAACTATTAAAAAATATCCTAAGTTTTGGAAAAATTAAATTTTAATAAAAAACACTGAAAAAATTTTAAAAATAAAAAAGTTGAAAAACCCTAGGGGGACTTAGACATGTTCATATGACTCGACCATGATGCCTATCATGCTTATACATTGACACATAGACTCTAATATCCTCAATAGGGATAAATGCCAAGCCGAACACCCCAACTTTGGATGTATGGAGTGAAAAACTTAGAAATTATCAGCCGTTTATTCAACAACCAATAATAACCAAGGGAAAAAACACCCTGGGATGATCGGATTGAAAAATAAAGTCTAAGAGACCAAGTCTTTTATAGACACTATCATGCTAGAACATTTATTACAACTCCCCCAAGGGGGTATGAACATGTGATATAGTACAACAAAGTTTCCCAGAAACAAGACTGAAGGTCTTCTAAAGTCTGAACAAGTTATCCTTGTCTGGTTCAACAGGATCACTTGATAAAAAACCACTAATTACAACTTAGGTGGTAACAAGAAGAAGACAAAAAGGTCATCCCAAGACACAGATTATCAGTGACAATATGCTCAAGCTAGTACAAGGAGAAAACTACTATTTAATGAACAATCCCTACTCTCAGTAGGGGAGCCTAAGAATTTTACAAAAGCCAGCAAGAATGGTAAATGGATCAAGTCCATGAATCAATAATTTGATCAGATTGAGAAAAACAAAACTTGGGAACTTGTCCCAAGACCCAAAGACAAAAATATATAGGGACCAAATGGGTTTTCACGAACAACTTAAGTAAAAATGGACAAGTGATAAGGAACAACGAAATATTAGTATGTAAAGGGTATACCCATATGGAAGAGATTTATTTTGAGGAAATTCATGCCCCTGTAGCAAGACTTGAAGCAATCAAAATGTTTTTAGCACTTTCATGCTATAAAAAATTTGAAGTATATCAAATGGATGTCAAGTCTGCATTACTGAATTGAAAACTAGAAGAATAGTTTTATATTGAAAAACTTGAAGGTTTTCTCTTATTAGAAAGCAAATACTTTGTTTGTAAATTGAAAAAGGCACTCTATGGACTCAAACAAGCTCCAAGGGCTTGGTTTTCAATGTTGGATAGCTACTTAAAGAAACAAGGGTTTAAGAGAGGGGCCACTAGAATTGATCTCTACTTAAAATTTGAAGATGAAAATATGACTATTGTTGTTGTTTATGTAGAGTACACCATATTTGGAAGCAATTTAAAAGTACTAAGTGTACACTTTGCTTCTGAAATGAAGAAGGAATTTGAAATGTCAATGTTGGGTGAACTAACATTCTTCTTAGGATTACAAGTTTGTCAAATAGAAAAACAAATTTTTATCTCTCAAACCAAGTACATTAAATACATGCTTAAAATATTTAAGATGGAATATTCCAATCCTTTTAGTACTCCTATGATCACAGGTTGTAAGTTAAGTAAGGACGACGAGTCTTTGGAAGTGGATCATACCATGTATAGATCCATGATTGGAAGCCTACTATATGTGACAACTACAAGACCATATTTAATGCAAGCTATAGGTTTGGTTTCTAGGTTCCAGTAAAGCCCCAAAGAAACACATGTAACAACAGTAAAAGGAATCTTCAAATATTTGAAAGGTACTATGGAGCATGGATTGTGGTACCAAAAAATTCAATACTTCATCTTGAAAGAATTTATTGATGCGTATTGGGATGGAATTGTTGATGATCGGAAAAGAACCAGTGGAGCAGCATTCTTCTTGGGAAATTGTTTGGTATCATAGTCAAGAAAAAACAATCCTCTATCTCATTCTCCACAGCTGAATCCAAATACATTGTTGTTGTAGCTTGTTGCACTCAAGTCATTTGGATGAAGCATACACTATAAGACTTAGTTGTGAATTATGAGAACCCAATAGTAATAAATTGTGATAATACCAGTGCCATGAATATTTCAAAAAATCTTGTAATGCACTCCAAGAAAAAGAATATACCAATCAAGTATTACTTCCTAAGAGAGTCAGTATCCCAGAAGACTATTAAGCTAGAGTATGTTGACACAAGAGAACAAATTGTTGATATTTTTACTAAGCCACTACCCAAGGAGGATTTTGAGCATCTTAGACGAAGATTAGGAGTAATCACCTTAGAAAAATTGTTGAAGTAGAGGCATAATATTAGGGGGAGATATGTTGTTAGGGGGAGCTGCTAGAAGGAATCCTTTTTCATTAATGTCAAAAGGGGAGGAAATTAAGGACTTGGTGCCATCAATGCCAAAGTGGGAGAATGGTAAGGATGCTTGTCACTGATGTTAAATAAGTTCATTAATTTCAAAGGAAGTGATGTTGTGGCACGTGTGATGAGGCTAGGAAACTAGATGATGGTGTCCTGGTGCTATTAGGAAGTCATTGTTGCAATCTGACATCATTTTGGAACACTATGACAATTTTGGAAATTGACTAAGTCTCTCTAAAATAGTCGACTGAATCATCCATGTCGGTGTAACTCATTGAGTATCGCCGAAATGATCGGAGAGGTTGGGAAAATATTGTTTCGACACAATTGAAAGAAACACATCGAAACTATCAGAGGTGAATCATGAGTGGGCACCGAAACAATTGAAGAGGTTGAGAAAGAATTGTCAATAACAAAGGTTTTCGAGTATTCGGGTCAACTTGGAATTTTTCATCGATACAGTCGCATGCCTCCAAATCACAAGAAAAGGGATAAGGAAGCCGATATAGATAGTATTACTTAGAAAATATCGTCGATACAATCGACCAATATGCCGATAAGAATAGAAAAGGTTACAATGTCTCTGATATAATTGACCGATGTGCTGATATGTCGATATGCCGAGAAAAGGTGACTATGTCACCCATATGCTGATATAATCTTTTGGTCAAGTTACTAGATGTAGCAGTTCTGCTAACCATAGAACCTAACTAAAATACTGTACAGTCAAGTAAGGATGAACAACTATGAACGTGACTAACAAATAGAGTTTTTTTTTAATAATAACATGGACATATTATTTTTGAAAAGGTTTGTTTATGAATGGATATGAGTGTCCAGAGTAAATTTTAATGAAGAGCCACATCCTCAGATAGAAAGGATGTGAGTATTGAAAAAGTATGATACTATAAAGGTATGGAGGAAGTATTTAACTGAAGTTAAAAGAGAAAAGAAGGCATCTATGGGATCTATATCCATGCAGCGGTACTAGCAGATAGAGACCAAAGAAAACCAATGACAGATAACATAAATAAGATCTTGAAATCAAATAAAATATAACAGGGTGGTAGGGTGGCGCCACGGGGGTTTCACTTGTTGACCAATATCCTATGACGTTAGTTCATATTGTGGGTTTTAAAATTATTAAAAATTGAACCAATATATTGAAGGTATTGGGGGGATGAGGGGTTTAAGGTCGGGGTGGGTAGGGTGGTTTATAAGGATTGAGGTATAAAAAGGGGTGGGGAGGAGGTTTTAAGTATTGGGAGGTGGTTTCAACAAAAATAGTTTAGGTCAATATCTCTGGAATTAAGGGTATTCTTTAATATCCCATGATCGCACGTGCTATGTGAGATGTTTACTAAGTGAAGTCCCCATGGGTGGCGCTAGGGAAGGAAACAAGATTGCTAGGGGCTCACAGCCTCCTTCAAGTAGTAGCCGGTAAATAGGGGGTAGTAGCATCCTTTCAATAGTAGCTGATAAAACCAAGGGGCCATAGCCTCCTTCCATTAGTTGTTGATAAATAGGGTGTAGTACAATTCTTATCTATAGTAGTAGGAAGAAACTATTTGTAAATACAATAGGAAGTATTGGTTGTTTACCCAATTGGGATTCCACGATAAATTTGTGTTCTGTGCATTCAGTTTGATTTTTAAAATGTGTTAATGAATACATTAAAAGTGGTTTAAATTGTTAAAATTTATCAATACTAATTCACCACCCCCCTCTCAATATTGTCTAATATTCCAACACAAAGACCTCACCACTAGCTTTCAACACCTTATGGGATTCATATGCATGATCACAAGGATACAACATGCCAATGACCATATAGTGTCGAAGGTCCATCAAACAACCAAATGTGTAGGTTCAAGACCCAAACTTCCAAGGACAGAAAGGACCCCATACAAATGGGTTCCAACATACCACCATAAGTGTGAGTTCCAAGACCTAAGTCTCCACATGAAACAGGATCAAGATCTAATCTTGTGGACTCAAGGACCCCACAAGAACTCAACAACCTCAACACCAACCAATGCAAGCAATGTGATTCAACATCAGCACATCAAGGGAATTACACACATAAGACACATCATCCATCCAAGAACCAGTCAAGAGACTAAAACAAGTACAAGCATAAAAAGCAACACAAATACCAGTAACCAAAGATAAACAAGATCAAGGAACTTGAAAATGGACTCAAACGAGACCAAGATACAACTTAGGGGAACTTGACAAAGTCAATGGGTAACCAAGTATTTTATCATTGTTCAAAGGCCTCCGAGGGATTCAATCTTGGGCTTGGACAAGTTCAAAAGGGATCCTCTAACACACACAACTAAAAACTAAATAATAACCCTC
This sequence comes from Pseudotsuga menziesii, assembly GCA_001517045.1. NCBI lineage: Eukaryota > Viridiplantae > Streptophyta > Pinopsida > Pinales > Pinaceae > Pseudotsuga > Pseudotsuga menziesii. The sequence goes on along the minus strand of LPNX010435431.1, from coordinate 465,666 downwards.
ATGGGCTCCACAAGGGGAACCAAGGACTCAACAGTTGGCATCAATGACCATACACCGTTGGAGTGATTGACAACTTAATCAACATTGGGTTAGGATTTGTTAGAGATAGGGTTTATATGAAAGATGCGATATGGGATATGATGTATATATTTTCTAAAGGATTTAAGGGTTGTGTGTTAGAGGATATTATGGACATAAGATTTATGGATTGTAAGGTTGAATCTTAGGTGTTGAAGTTATAAATATTAGGTATTAGATATTTTTTTTTCTAGTGGAATACTTTTCATATTCGCACCCACTATATCCACAAAGGATTTTGAATGTGGATGGGTCTCGAGTATTAGGAATTATACAGTATGATTTCTATATTAGAGTTTATAGTTAGGGTTTTTGTTTGTAAGTTAGTACTTATATCATATATTCATAAAATTTACATATAAACACATAGAGATATGTACATGGGTATTCATAAAGGAGAAATGTCCTGGCCTTCATCCAAAAAAATACTAAAAATTGCCTCCATTAGACTACACAAAAAATGCTTAATGTTCACCACTATCGGGATACATAAAAGAGTAATGAAAAAACTAGCTCAAATGTCCATGTAACTTGCAAACAAAATGTGAGGAACTAAGAGATAATGTTAAAAAATGGTAAGAAGAAACTAAAATAAAATATTAAGGTCAAACCTATGAAAATGAAAGACGGACACAACTATTGATGCTTTGCACATGGGTCAAAGTCTAGGCATTGACAATGAAAGGGATTTTCTAGTGGAGAAACCAGAGTCTCCGCTTGACCCGAGGTGGTATATTGGAATTATTCCTCACTACTTCTAGGATGAGTCACTATGGGATCTACATCCTCCATCACTGATGTTGAGGACACTACCATTGAAACAAGACCTTATGAGCTAGTGAAAACCTCAAGTCTCATTCCTTCCATAAATTTAAAAGGAGGAATATTGGCAATCATAACAATGTCTATGTACCAATGAATGACCTCTTGAAATCTGAAGGAAAGGTCTTCGACCATGTTTTGAGTGTCATCCGCGAAAATGGGGATATAATTTTATATACTGTAGAGAGAGTCTCTATCACATGCCCCAATTTTGTAAAATAATGTTATCTTATTTTGATTTTATTCCTAGACATTATGCTAGATTTAATGCTAAGTGGAAACTGATGACTTAGCAGAGTCAAGGATGTGGAATGTAATTCTGAATATTTAATTTTAAATAAATAAAAGTGGAGACAACAGCTTGGGAGAGTTGTTAAAAAGAGTTTTATTGATCAAGTTGGTGGAGAGAACTAGGTGGAGAGCAAAAATACAAGTGGCAGCATCCTCAAAAACTTCCTATGTTGCAGGTGGAAACATCCCTACATTTGGGATCATGATCCCCCAAGAAAGTGGGATCAGAGCAAGTGGCTCAATTAATGACAACTAACCCAAAAAGACCTAGGAAATCTTAATAAAAATGCCCAATGTATATAGCTAAGACTTGTCATTCCAGGAGAAGAATCATTCAGGTGAATAAACTTCAAGGAATTCATTGGGAAAGGGAAATTCGAAGGAAGGTGTTTGAGGGGTAAACTGCAGGAAGTTGATCTCGTACAGCTTTGCAGCTGAAATAACTTACTGTAGTATGCAAAGTTGTTATTGAGTCTCAGGACTAGTAATTTGTTGATTGCTCCACCTATTTCTAGAAAAGGAGACCAGAACAGGCTCGAGGGTCTTGAGAAGTCGCTATTTGAGTGCTCTCCATGAGTTTGTAGGGAGGAACAACCTACCATTGTTGTTGTCGTCCAGCTTTAAAGAGAGGTTCCATTATCTTTTAATTTTTGTGTGATAGTTTATATCTGTGTGAGATCAATTAATGAATTATTATATGTTATGTTGTGTTCAAATATCTTAGTTATTTCTAGGATGAATGTGTACTGTAGTGAAAGATAAATCCTACCTATGTTTTTCCCCACCTAGAGTAATCCAGATCATACTCTAGCACAGGTAGTGTGTTTAAATAAATGAAGTATGATAGGAATATAAATGAATAGAATATTTATGTTTTTAGAGTTTTGAAATAGCTCCTATCAGCAGGTAGTTGTTTTCTAGAAAGTTTATTAATCTGTTTGTAAAGAGGTTGTCAGAACTAGACTATGTGTTTAAAATATCATAAAGGAAAAGAATATTTTTATCTACTGACAGTAGTTGTTAAGTATATAATTCATTTCCTACAAAGTATCTTCTTCTATAAACTGTACATTTGAATTGAAGTAGAAGAATTAGTTTTATCAGTTGAAAGTTATTATTTGATTTTAAGAAAAGATATAAAAATAATACAGATAGCTTATCTTCTTCTTCTAGTGACAACTAATCTTCCTGCATCTATCTAAACTATAGTTAAGAATATGATAAAGGTTACAGTATTCCTTTCTTAGCTTTAATAGCTAAGGGAAAGTAGTAACTTAGGGTTTAAGTTAATATTATAATAAACTATCTTTATACTTTTGCAGACAATAAATATAAAGAATACTGACAGGTAAGAAAGTTCTTTCATTTTTTTTCTAAGTAAGTATATAGAAACAATTGAATTAAATAACACAAATATTACAGAATGCTCTCAGTTGTAATCATTATACAAATAAAAACCAACATAAACTTAAGAATAGATATTATACATAAATAATAATATTATAAACATAAATAATATTATTATTATCCTTAAACAGTGATATTTATAAATTAATAATTTATAAAAACAAATTGAAGAAAAATTGTACAACAGTAATAAAAATTACAAGATAATAATAGAGGAATTAATATTCTATTAAAGTTAAAAGGGAGTAAACCCTAGCTCACATTCTGAGCGTAAATTATAAATATTTTAAATATTGTAGTAACCTAGGTTATACTTAGGGTAGTTCTTTTAAAAACTACTAACTAAAATTATTATGCACAAAAATAAACTACATTACTAATTAACTTGTATAAATGATTTTACAAGAGAAACAGAGTCTTTTAATAATAGCATACATCTATAGAAATAATTATCGGGGTTCAAACCCTTAAAAGTATTACATTACAAGTACAAACATAATAACCAAAATTATAACAATTATGTAACCATCATTAAATAGTCTAATAATCTACTCGGAGTCCTGTAAGGACAAATAGAATAAAATAGAGAAACAATGTAATTATTATCAAAACATTAGTATAAACCAAACAAGGGTTTTTACAGGTCAAACCCTAACACGTGACTTCCATCAAAACAAACAAGCTTTACGTCACGGCTGTAAGTATCAACCTTAAAATTTAATTTATAAATCCCTTACAAAATACTCAACTAAGTTATAACTTCATTATTATTCAGGAAGGGTAAAAACCCTAAATTTACGCAGAGTATAGCAGAACTTCCGAAAACCAAAACAAGTTTACATCGGAACTACCTTTACAAAATTTACAAACTTAAACCCGACTGTGAAGCTAAGCTTTTACTAAGTATTGTGCTCAATAAATTCACATCCACCCTATCAAGGATTTGGATTTAAAAATTCTTCCCAACAGTCTATAAAATAGTAAAAAAAATAACATAACTGGTGACAAGACGAGAGAGGGTTTTCAAAACCCTAGGCAAGTCCAACGACCACCCTAACAATAATAGAGGGAGAATCCTTCTTTCATACCATGGGGATTACACGATTTTGAACCATGACCCACGACCATTGCAAGGGCTGTCTTTTATCCCTTGTACAAGCTTCACATCAAAGAGCACCTGCAGCAAGCACAAATCCACTGTTAGTAAAATATTTTACGTGTTAAAGCTTGAAAATATTCTATTTAAACTTGCAGTAATTGAAAGAAAATTTCATTCTGAAATTTACCTGTCACTAGGAGAAAGACGAACAACTTCACAAAGCACTATCACCTATAAATGGTGCAATGGGGAACCCAACAACCCTCAAGAACCTCACACAGTGGTGAGCCACGAGAACCAAAGGAGGAAACTGAAGTAGTCACCAAGCTATGCAGGCTTGGGAAGAAAGGTTTCATAGGCAGCGAGACAAAAGTAGCAGGAAAGATAACTCCACGTATTGAAGAGAAATAACCAGCAGTCAAAACCACACATTGGAGAATGAAGGAAACACGAAGTCAAAGCACAAGGAAACAGTAACCAAGAGAACGATGCCCACCATGGGAGACAAGCCAAGCAACCCTAGATCCAGCGTAAACTGCGCGACAAGAATGTTTTTGGTTAGGTTTCCAGTATATTATATATTTTCTAGGTGTGGATAGAATTCAACCACGTAGCAACAAATTTATCCATGCAGCGAGGGTCGTGTCCTATAGTCCCTGCATGGAAGCATTATCCCAATTATTTGTTTATTGCAGCGTGGGTTAAACCTAATTTTCAACCCAATAATTCGTAACCAAATCACTAATCATTTGCATCGTGTGTTATATTAACATAATCACAAGTTCATCATCGTGGAGGATTACGTTGACCAAGCATTAGTGTCACGTATAAATCTTAAATTTAAGCCCGATGTGGAATACACATAATCCCATGCTACCAATGACATTATAATGTCATATAATAAACATCACCATAACAATATAATTGGTGGCACGACCATATTCTAAACCTTTGTTTTGATAAGATAGAAATCATGAAATATATGTTTTGTATATAGATTAGGTCAAAGTTTAAGTTTACTTTCATTCAAAATTTCTAATGGACAGTAAGATAATTATAGAAGTAAACCTGATAACTGAAATATGAGTGACTCTATTAAAACCAAAAGTTACTAGAACACAGAGTTAGACTTGGGAATAAACTAGTGGTAAACATAAGCTCATACAAAAGGGTATGATGGCCATAGTTTTACACTCGAAAGTTTTTACTGTTCAAAAGATAACAGACTGTAAGTATCGTATAGAAACAAATTAAGGGTCAATAAATACACAGGAAAGATAAGATACTATTGCATAAATATTGTCTAAAACAATGTTTATAAGTATTACAAATTACTTAGACTAAAGTAGAAATACTTGTAACTGAGATTCTAGTGTTAGAGTCACAAATATGATGTACTGTTGTTACTTATTTCTGAGCTTGCTTACTTGAAATACTGATGAAAATCAAATAATTTTACCTTACAGGAGTTGTCTAGAGTTTAGCAGCTTATTTTACTAATCTTTTTAAATTGCGAACAAATTACTGTTGACACTAAAAGATCTGTTAAAATATACTCAATCAATCATACCTATAAACCTGTAAGAAACAATATTGATCTTCGTTAGCACGAATGCTAAGTAAGCCCCGGATTCAAAACTATATTCCACCTATTGACATAAAAGAAATAATCAGTAAACTGAAGCAAATAACAGACAAAAATATTTTCTTCTTGCTACGAAAAAAAAACCGTTAAGTTATTTTAGAATTTAGTGAAATTAATTACTTAACTATTTCTTTTATGCCAACCATTAGCTGTTAGTAAACCGCAGGTTTTAGCATTTATTTTTAACTCAAAATTTTATTTTTTTGTGAAAATTGGGGGTTTTGACATGTGGTATCAGAGCACAAGGTTCAAACACTAGGCCTTGATGCAGCCCAACTAGATTTCATAAAATAGTAAATTAAATTATTATGCTAACATATTTTATTTTTAAAATGTTATTCAACAGAGAATTGTCTTTTCCTGAAGTTTAACAAGAAGGTATGGAAAGGGTGGGAGAGTATGCGCAAGAGGAGTCTCCAGCTATGAAAACAGGAAATTTACCCAGAGATCCTACACCAGAGGATGTAACTACAAATTCCTCAAAGCTGTTACAGACTGTAAAAGATTTGAAAACTGAAATGGAGTCTGTAAAGAGAGAGAATGAAAGGATTCTGAGGGATCAAGAAGAGTGGAATCAAATCCTAATGGAAAAGTTTCAAACCAAAGGAAGGGGTAGATGGTCAGAATCTGAAGATGCTAGTCATCAAAGAAAATCTAAAAAGGTGAAGCATACAAAAACTGAAAATAGTTCATCGTGATAAGTGTTTGGTGAATGACAAAGTTACCATACTACTAGTGATAGTAGTGATGATGATCTGTATGTCAAGAAGAGGAAATATAAACCTTATGAGGAAATATCAGGGGAATTCAAAAAGATAAAACCACCAACCTTTAATGGAGAGACTGAGAAGGGGGAGGAAGTTGAGTCCTGGTTGTCCAGGATGAAGAAGTACTTCCAAATATATAATTATTCTAACCAGTAAAAGGATAGGATGGCTATATATAACCTCTCAGGAAAGGATGATATTTGGTGGCAGGACTTGAAGAGACTTAAGGATATAAAAGAGAAAGAAGTTAACTGAAGTACCTTTAAGTGGTATTTTAAAAATAAATTCCTATCTGAGCAGTATTACAAGGAAACAGCTAAGGAGTTTTATGAACTTAAGTTAGGTTCAATGACAATGAAGGATCTGAACAGCAAATTCTTAAGTCTACTTAGGTATGTACCCTACCTTGTAGATGAGAAACCAAAATTACAGCGATTCCTTAGCTGTGTATCGTATCATATTAAAGATAGAATTGAATATGATAACCCAAAGACCTTAGAGGAAGCTATGAGGAAGGATAACTTTTGTTTTGAGCAGAATCAGAAGAAAAAAAGCTTGGCCAACTCGAAGGCTAAGAAAAATAATAATCAGTCTGGATTTAAGAACAATGATTTTGTGCCTAGCAAAAATTTCAAGAATAATAAGGCCAAAAACTATTCTAACAACAAGAATTTTCAAGGAAATAGGAATAGTACACCCAACAATCAAAACAATTTTAAGGGTAAAGAAACTGCAAATAATCATGGAAATTTTACCAAGAGTTTTGAGCGAAAAGAGCCTGTCAAGTGCTAGGAATGTAATGGCCCGCACTATGCTTTAGTCTGTCTAAACTAGAAGAAGACTATTAGAAACATTCATACCGTACAATAGGAGATGACCATTGGGGAACTAGCAAGGAGCATGCCCAGAATTAACGTAGCCTTGGAGAACCGACAAGCTGAATATTAGACTTCCATGGTGGAAGTAGAAGGTATGATTAATCAAACCCCTGTAACTATTTTAATTGATCTAGGAGCAAGTCTCAATTATGATGCACCTCAGATAGTGGAAAAATGTAAGTTATCTATCGATAAGTTTGATAATTAATGCTTCAATCTAATAGCCACCGGGAATAAAAGAAACGTAACCTGTTTTTTGAAAGAATGTACTTTACTTATGGATAAATTTGAAACGGTTGTTAAACTTAATGTTTTTCCACTTGGCTCATATGATTTGCTGATTAGTATGGACTAGTTAGAACAACATAGAATAATTTTAAACTGTTACGATAAAACTTTCACATGCTTAAACAGTGATGAACAACCAGTAAATGTTGAGGGTATTCCTATAAAAACTATGGTAAGGCAGATTTCTGCTTTACAACTCAAAAGAGTTGTTAGAAAAGGATGTAAAGCTTACGCTGTAACAATTACCGATGAAGAAAGTAAAATTAAAATAGATAAGTTAAAAATAGAAGTCATCCCTGCTTTAAAAAAATATGTAGATGTATTCCTAGAAGAAATTATGGGATTACCTCTGAAAAGGGAATTGGACTTCCCCATTAAGCTGGTACTGGGTGCAATACCTAGCTCAAAGGCCCCTTATTAAATGAACATATTGGAACTTAATGAGTTAAAATAGCAATTAAAAGAGTTAATTGATAAAAAGTATATGCAGCCATGTGTGTGTCCTTGCGGGGCACCTGTCATCTTTGTTAAAAAGAAAGATGAAACTATGCGATTATGCATAGACTACTGTCAGTTAAACAAGATGACTATCAAGAAGCGATATCAGTTTCCCCACATAGATGATCTGTTTGATCAACTACATGGAGCCACGCTGTTTTCAATGATAGATTTAAAGTTAGGATATCATCAAGTGAGGATTAAAGATGAAGACATCTTCAAGACATCCTTTAGAACAAGATATGGTCACTACGAATTTGTCGTAATGCCATTCGGGCTTATTAACAATCCAGTTGTCTTTATGTGTTTAATAAACAACATAATGCATAAATATTTAGATAATTTTGTGGTCGTGTTTATTGAGGACATCCTAATCTATTCAAAAACTGAAGAAGAACATAAAGAACATCTAAAAGTTGTTTTGCAAGAGTTGCGAGAGCATCAACTCTTCGCAAAATTTAGTAAGTGTGACTTCTTTAAGGATAAGATTCAGTATTTAGGTCACATAGTGACCAAGGAAGGAATTTCCATAGATCCTAAAAAGATACATGCAATCTAAGATTGGTCGGTTCCTAAAGATGTGACGGATGTTAGATCTTTCATGGGCATTACCGGTTACTACCGGAGGTTCATTGAAGGCTTTTCGAGGATAGCCAATCCTATAACTTCATTGCAAAAGAAAGGAAAGAAGTTCTACTGGAACCAGAAATGTGAAGAAAGCTTTAAGAAGTTAAAAAATTTATTAACTAGTGCAACTATTTTAAGAATAGCAGATCCTAATAAAGAGTTTGTAGTATGCACTGATGCTTTTAATGAAGGATTAGGCAGTATTCTGACTGAAGAAGGGCATGTTATTGCCTATGAGTCTAGAAAGTTAAAAATTCACGTAAATAATTATGTAACATATGATCTGGAACTAGCAGTTATGATACATGCCTTAAAGATGTGGCGACACCACCTAATTGGTAGAAAATTTGTTTTAATGACTGATAATAAAGGATTGAAATATCTTTTAGATCAACCTAATTTAAATGCTAGACAAGCTAGGTGGTTAGCTTTCTTAAGCGAGTATGATTTTGAAATCCAACATATAAAAGGTAAAGAAAATAAAGTTGTTGACGCATTAAGTAGGAATGCAAGGCTGAATTTTGCAACAGCAATCAACACTTAGGTTTTAGACTTAGATGAATAGCTTAAAGAAGGGGTAAAACAAAATGAAATTTATCAGAAACTGCAAGCTAAAACTAAGGAAAACCCCACATAAAACTTAATAAAAGGTTACAGTTTAAATGAAAAAATATTTTTTACTATATAAAGATAAGCTGTATGCACCTAACGTACCTAAGGTCAAGCTGTTAATTATGGATGAAATCCATAAAACACCATATTTTGGTCATCCAAGTTATCAAAAGACTATAACCATGCTAAGAAAAGAGTATTTTTGGCCAAATATGAAAATTGAAGTAGCTGAATATATTGCAAGGTGTTTAGAATGTCAACAGGTAAAAACCGAACACCAACACCCAGCTGGTTTGCTACAGCCTTTACCTATCCCTAGCTGAAAATGGGAAGTCATTAGTCTAGACTTTATTACTGGACTACCTAGAAATCATAATCAGAATGACTCTATTATGGTAGTGGTTGATAAGTTAAGAAAGGAAGCTCATTTTATACCTGTTAAAACTACTTACAAGGCTACCAATATAGATGATATTTTTCTAAAGCATATTTTTCGATTATATGGAGTACCAAAAGTCATAATCTCAGATAGAGATCCTAAGTTCACATGAAACTTTTGGAAGTATTTGTTTAAAGGATTAAATACAACATTGAATTTCAGTACTTCTTTCCATCCTCAAACAGATAGACAAACTGAAAGGGTGAACCAAGTACTGGAAGATTTATTGAGGATGTATGTGAAAGATCGGCTAGGTAAGTGGGAGGACTATTTACATCTAGTATAATTTGCGTATAATAATAATTATTAGACATCAGCTAAATTCAGTCCACTTGAAATTTTATACAGACGAAAATGTAATACTCCTATATCTTGGAGTAATCCAGTAGATAGATTGGTATTAGGTCCAGAATTGTTGAAAGAAATGGAAGAAATTGTGAAACAAGTATAGGGAAATCTGAAAGTGGCATAGGATTGGTAGAAAAATCAAGCAGACTTGAAAAGAACTCCAAAGGAGTTTCAGGTAGGTGAACATGTGTTCATCAAGGTAAGGCCCAAGAAGAGCTCTCTAAGGCTGGAGAGTTGTGCAAAATTGGCACCTCATTATTGTGGTCCATTTGAAATTCTGTCTAGGATTGGTCAAGTATCTTATCAATTAGCATTACCACTTAACTTAAGAGTACATAATGTTTTCCACATTTCCATTTTAAAGAAATATGTTCATGATGCTAGTCATGTGGTTAATTGGAATGTTGTACAGGTGGAACCAGAAGGAGAATTTCTGGTGGAACCGGACTGTATCCTTGGGAGGAGAGAAATTACACTTCAGAACCACACCATTGGACATGTGAAGGTGCAATAGAAGCACTTTAGTCCTGAAGAAGCCACCTAGGAATTGGAGAGTAAAATGCGAGATGCATATCCAATTCTATTCCAAGGGACTTCGGAGGATGAAGAATAAATAACATCGAGGACGATGTTATATTCTAAGGGGGTGTGTATGTCACATGCCCCAATTTTGTAAAATAATGTTATCTTATTTTTATTTTATTCCCAGACATTATGTTAAATTTAATGCTAAGTGGAAACTGATGACTCAGCAGAGTCAATGATGTGGAATGTAATTCTGAATATTTAATTTTAAATAAATAAAAGCGGAGACAATAGCTTGGGAGAGATGTTAAAAAGAGTGTTACTGGTCAAGTTGGTGGAGGGAACTAGGTGGAGAGCAAAAATACAAATGGCAGCATCCTCAAACATTTCCTATGTTTTAGGTGGCAACCTCCCTACATTTGGGGTGATGATCCCCCAAGAAAGTGGGATCAGAGCAGGTGGCTCAATTAATGACAACTAACCCAGAAAGACCTAGGCAATCTTAATAAAAATTCCCAATGTAGAGAGCTGAGGCTTCTCATTCCACGAGAAGAATCATTCTGCTGAATGCACTTCAAGGAATTCATTGGGAAAGGGAAATTTTAAGGAAGGTGTTTGAGGGGTAAACTGCAGGAAGTTGATCTAGTACAGCTTTGCAGCTGAAGATCTTACTGCAGTATGCAGAGTTGGTATTGAGTCTCAGGACTAGTACTTTGTTGATTGCTCCACCTAGTTCCATCCAAGGAGACCAAAACATACTCGAGGGTCCTGAGAAGTCATTTTTTGAGCGCTCTCCAGGAGTTGGTAGGGAGGAACGGCCTCCCATTGCTGTTTTCGTCCGGCTTTAAAGACAGGTTCCATTATCTTTTAATTTCTGTGTTATAGTTTATGTCTGTGTGTGAGCAATTAATGAATGATTATATGTTATGTTGTGTTGAAATATCTTATTTATTTCTAGGCTGAATCTGTACTGTAATGAAAGATAAATCCTACCTGTGTTTTTCCCCACTTGGAGTAATCCAAATCATACTCTAGCACAGGTAGTGTTCTTAAATAAATGAAGTATGATAGGAATATAAATGAATAGGATATTTAAGTTTTCAGAGTTTTGAAATAGTTCCTATCAGTATGTAGTTGTTTTCTATAAATTTTATTAATATGTTTGTAAAGAGGTTGTCAGAACTAGACTGTGTGTTTAAAATATCATAAAGGACAAGAATATTTTTATCTATTGATAGTAGTTGTTAAGTATATAATTCATTTCCTACACAGTATCTTTTTCTACAAACTGTACATTTGTATTGAAGTAGAAGAATTAGTTTTATTGGTTGAAAGTTATTATTTGATGTTAAGAAAAGATATAAAAATAATATAGATAGCTTATCTTCTTCTTCTACTAACAACTAATCTTCCTACATCTATCTAAACTATAGTTAAGAATATGATAAAGGTTACAGTATTCCTTTCTTAGCTTTAATAGCTAAGGGACAGTAGTAACTTAGGGTTTAAGTTAATATTATAAGAAACTATCTTTATACTTTTGCAGACAGTAAATATAAAGAATACTCACAGGTAAGAAAGTTCTTTCATTTTTTTTCTAAGAAAGTCTACAGAAACAATTGAATTAAATAACACAAATATTACAAACTGCTCTTAGTCATAATCATTATACAAATAAAAACCAACATAAACTTAAGAATAGATATTATACATAAATAATAATATTATTATCCTTAAACAATGATATTTATAAATTAATAATTTATAAAAACAAATTGAATAAAAACTATACAACAGTAATAAAAATTACAAGATAATAACACAGGAATTAATATTCTATTAAAGTTAAAAGGGAGTAAACCCTAGCTCACATTCTGAGCATAAATTATAAATATTTTAAATACTGTAGTAACCTAGGTTATACTTAGGGTAGTTCTTTTAAAACCTACTAACTAAAATTATTATGCACAAAAATAAACTATATTACTGATTAACTTGTATAAATGCATTTACAAGAGAAACATAGTCTTTTAATAACAGCATACATCTATAGAAATAATTGTTGGGGTTCAAACCCTTAAAACTATTACATTACAAGTATAGACATAATAACCAAACTTATAACAATTATGTAACCATCATCAAATAGTCTAATAATCTACTCACAGTCCTTTAAGGACAGATAGAATAAAATAGAGAAACAATGTAATTATTATCAAAAGATTAGTACAAACCAAACTAAGGTTTTTATAGGTCAAACCTTAACCCGTGACTTCCATCAAAACAAACAAGATTTGTGTCATGTCTATAAGTATCAGCCTTAAAATTTAATTTATAAAACCCTTACAAAATAGTCAACTAAGTTATAACTTTATTATTATTCAGGAAGGGTAAAAATCCTAAATTTACGCAGACTATAGCATAACTCCCATCAACCAAAACGATTTTACATCAGAACTAACTTTACAAAATTTACAAACTTAAACCCGACTATGAATCCAAGCTTCGACTAAGCACTGTGCACAATACAATTCGCATCCACCCTATCAAGGGTTTGGATTTAAATATTCTTCCCAACACTTTGTAAAATAGTAAAAATAATAACATAACTCATGACAAGACGAGAGAGGGTTTTCAAAACCCTGGGCAAGTCCAATGACCACCCTAACAGTAATAGAGGGAGAATCCATCTTTCAGATGATGGGGCTTACCCAAGTTTGAACCACAATCCATAGCCATTGCAAGGGTTGTCTTTTATCCCTTATACAAGCTTCACATCGACAAGCACTTGCAGCAAGCATAAATCCACTGTCAGTAAAATATTTTACTTGTTAAAGGTTGAAAATATTCTATTTAAACTTGTAGTAATTGAAAGAAAATTTCATTATGAAATTTAACTGTCACTAGGAGAATGATGAACAGCTTCACAAAGCATTGTCACCTATAAACGGTACAGTGGGTAACCCAACAACCCTCAGGAACCTCACACAGTGGCGATCCACGAGAACCAAAGGAGGAAACCAAAGCAGTCACCAAGCTACGCAGGCTTAGGAAGAAAGGTTTCATAGGCAGCGAGACGAAGGTAGCAGGAAAGATAACTCCATGTATTGCATAGAAAGACCCAGCAATCAAAACCACACATTGGAGAATGGAGGCAACATAGAGTCAAAGCACAAGGCAACGGTAACCAGGAGAACAACGGCTACCATGGGAGACAAGCCAAGCAACCCTAGACCCAGTGTAAACTATGGGACAAGAATGTTTTTGGCTAGGTTTCCAGTACATTATATATTTTCTAGGCATGGATAGAATTCAACCACGTAGCAACAAATTTATCCATGCAGTGAGGGTCCTGTCCTATAATCCCTACATGGAAGCATTATCCCAATTATTTGTTTATTGCAGCATGGTTTAAACCTTATTGTCAACCCAATAATTCGTAACCAAATCACTAATCATTTGCACTGTGTGTTATATTAACATAATCACAAGTTTATCATCATGGATGGTTACGTTGACCAAGCATTAGTGTCACATATAAATCTTAAATTTAAGCCTAATGTGGATTAAGCATAATCCCTTGGTACAAATGACATTATAATGTCATATAATAAACATCACCATAACAATATAATTGGTGGCGCGACCATGTTCTAAACATTGTTTTGATAAGATAGAAATCATGTAATATATGTTTTGTATATAGATTAGGTCAAAGTTTAAGTCTTAATTATAGTTATAAAAGAGTGCACGCTAACTATTGAAAGACTATAATTTCTCTAGTAGCAATTATAAACTATAGCTTGTGTATAGTAAACCCTTTTGCAATAAGGACATTACAAGTCTAAACCTTATAGATGGTACTTTGTAATAATGCAAAGGAATTTAAAGGTTACATTAAAATACGTTATAATACAAACTATTGGTAGATTGAATGTCCATCAAACAAATCAATTATGCATATCTACGAAATTTACTTGAACTGATAACTCAAATAGCATCAAAGCTATAAAGTAGTATAAAGCAGAAGATAAGAATGATATCATGAAATTCTACCACATAGTTTAAGTGAAAATACTTTGTTAGCACTTGGGAATATAACTAAACTTGGTTTTACTTTCATTCAGAATGTCTAATGGATAGTAAGATAATTATAGAAGTAAACCTGATAACTGAAATACGAATGACTCTATCAAAACCAAGAGTTACTAGAACACAGAGTTAGACTTGGGAATAAACTAGTGGTAAACATAAGCTCATACAGAAGGGTATGGTGGCCATAGTTTTACACTTGAAATTTTTTACTATTCAAAAGATAGCAGGCTGTAAGTATCTTATAGAAACAAATTAAGGGTCAATAAATATACAGGTAAGATAAGATACTATTGCTTAAATATTGTCAAAAAGAATGTTTATAAGTATTACAAATTACTTAGAATAAAGTAGAAATACTTGTAACTGAGATTCTAGTGTTAGAGTCGCAAATATGTTGTACTGTCGTTACTTATTTCCAAGCTTGTTTACTTGAAATACTGATGAAAATCAAATAATTTTACCTTATAGGAGCTATCTAGAGTTTAGCAGCTTATTTTACTAAGCTTTTTAAATTGTGAACAAAATACTGCTGACACTAAAAGATCTGTTAAAATATACTCGATCAATCATACCTGTAAACCTGTAAGAAACAATATTCATCTACATTAGCACAAATACTAAGTAAGCCCCAGATTCAAAATTAGATTCCACCTACTGACATAAAAGAACTAATCAATAAACTGAAGCAAATAGCACACAAAAAGATTTTCTTCTTACTACGAAAAATAAACTGTTCAGTTATTTTAGAATTTAGTGAAACTAATTACTTAACTATTTCTTTTATGCCAACTGTTAGCTGTTAGTAAACCATAGGTTTTAGCATTTATTGTTAACTCAAAATTTTTATTTTTTGTGAAAATTTGGGGGTTTTGACAGTCTCTCATTGCATTATGATTCCTTTCCATTGCACTATCATTTTTCTCTCTATTATGTCCTCGGTGGCAAGTGACTCAATGACTAGAAGCATGCAAATAATCATTCAACCTGGTTAGACCTTCATCATTGAGAACCTAATGATGTTCTTCCCGATAGTCTCCTTTCACAACTTGAGTGTTTCCTCCTCAAATGCAAAAATGAGGATCGAGATCCTTTTTTATCACATGTTGGGATTCCATTAATGTCCGTATAGTCACTATGGTGCTGACAGTGTGCTTCATTAAGATGAAATTAAACACCAAGGTGGTGAGGTGCTTCCACCTACACAAAGGGGGAGCGAAATGAAGTCTCTACATCATTGATCTGCACCCCTGATCCTCTAAAGGTCACATCACATTCATTCCAACGACATTTTCTTGAAATGAACCAATACTAGGAGGATAGTTAGGGGTTATGGATTGTAAGGATTAAAAGATAAATATTTGAGGGATTATCATAAGGGTTAAATATTATAGGGTTGAGGATTGATATTTTATAAGAGTTAGGATTATATGAGTTATAGAGGTTATAAAAATGGCTTTTTTTGGATTTAAAATTTGAAAGGTTAAGTGGTATTGGTTTTAGGTACTATAAAAGTTAATGATTAGTGTTGGTAATAGTTATAGTGATTAGGACATACATGGTAGATGGAATCTAGGTCAATATTGGAAACCCCGCCATCCTTCTGCATTCTCATTTTACCTTCTTTGTTATTCTATGGCCGCTATCTCGGGGAGTGTTATAAGCCCTCCCCCACTACACCATTTAGTTGGTTTCTCTCATCCTCACATCTCAAATCCCATATTGGAAACCCCGCCATCTGATGAGACCCTGCATCTTGACATGGTCAGGCACAATGAGGAGCAATAGAACCAGCCACCGGCTGCTGCCAAGCCTCAAACCCATACATGCATTGGGATGTCAACTAAAAAACCTAAAATAAACATTCCCCCTCTAGGATGAACACACACATCGAATACATGAATACTTATTTTTTTATTGGAACATTCATGGGAATATGGGCCACAAAAAAATATTTACTCCACTGGATCACTGCCAAATGGAGACCCAAGGCCCATTTCGACATTCAGTTGGGTTCAAAAGGCTTCTTCACCATAATTTTCACCCTGCTAGAGGAAAGAGATCATGTCTTGGAAGGAGGGCATTATCTTTTTAATTCAACAGGTCTTTTTCTCAGAAATTGGGTGGAGCGCTTCAATCCAGACACATAAAAATTTTCCTGGGCCCTGGTCTGGGTCCACCTTTACTCACTCCCTTGGGACTACTGGGATAAGGAAATGCTCAAGGACATTGGAAATGCACTGGGATATTTTATCAAAGTTCTTTACCAAACGCGACAGGAAAGGTACACCTCATATGCTCATATTTGTGTATATATCCATATTGCTAAAACCCTACCAGATTCCATCATCCTTGCACATGAGGATACATAATGGGTTCAACCGATAGAATATGAGAATATACCCTTTAGATGTCGTAAATGTCATGAGCACAGTCATCTTTACCGGGACTATCCCAAGAAAAAAATCACCACGGAACCGATTCCTGCTACTGATGAGGAAGGCTTGAAGAAATTCATAGCAAAACAAAGACAAGGAAGGAAAAATCCCATCATTGTTATATTTTTAACATTAATCTAGCATATCATTAGGATATTTAACTAAGAGAACAACAAGCACAACAATCAAACACAAGAGATAATGAACACAGTGTTTTTCCTCGAGGAAACCATAAATGGAGAAAACCCTGCAATCCTCAGAGATAGAATCAACGCCAAAAGTGAAACCCAAAAATAGTAAGATGATCTCCTAACAATAGTAACTTCTTTCTTCCTTGCACTAGTGTCTTTCTCTTCCTCAACTATGCGCTACAACTAAGTGTGAGTGAGTGTGTGATAAATAGAAAGGCTAGCTCTCTATTTATACTAATTCCTGACTTGATTAAACCCAACTAGGGCCGACTTGACTAGGTGAGTCTAACAACCCTAGTGCCCTTGAAATGTGGGGATGTTAACCCTTAGCCAATATGAGGGTTACCCACCTTGACTTGACATGACTTGTTTACATTATAGAAACTCCCGACAGGAACCTCGAGGCATGACATGACTCAACTACATTAAAAATACATCCCATAATAAACATCGAGTTATAATACATAAGAAATACAAGTGAATACATTTTGAAGTTACAATTACATCAACACTCCCTCTTAACTAGGAAGGTATTCTCTCGACACAATTTATCAACACAAGTCTTGTTCTCTATATCATCTGGATCATCATCGAGTCCTCATCATCTTCACCTTCAAGTCATCTCTATATTCAAGTAACCTTCATCTTCAAGTCATCTTCACCTAGATCTGGATCATCACTCGATTTGGATCATCATCACTGGATTTGGATCATCCCTTGATCTAGATCATCTTTGGAGCATCATCTATGGATCTGGACCATCCCTCAATCTGGATCATCTCTACTAGATCATCATCACTAGATCATCATGGGTTCTATCTCATGATTCTTCTCGTCACAGGAAGTTCTATAGAGCCAACCCTTTTTCATGATGTTTGTAGGCCTAGCCTCCATGTAGGTCTTCTTCAGCACTTATATCTGACCCTAAGTTGAAATGGCCCACCGAGCACTTATATCTGATCATGTAGGAACCAATCCTATAATCATATCAGAAAGGCACACCCAGCACTCACATCTGACCATGTGGGAACCAATCCCACAACCCTGTCAGAAAGCCCCGACACTCACATTTGACCATGAGAGGAATCAATCCAGCATTCATGTTAGAAAGGCTATGCACTTACATTCGACACATGTGAGGAACCACTCCAACATACTTGTTCGAAAAGGCTGTGCACTTACATTCAACACATGCGAGGAACCAATCCAAGATACATGTTTGAAAAGGCTCTGCACTTACATTCAACACATGCGAGGAACCAATCCATCATACATGTTCGAAAGGGATCTGCACTTACATCTGCACATGCGAGGAACCAATCCAGCATGCATATCAGAAGGGCTTGCACTCACATCATATCATGTAGGAACCAATCCTACATTCATATCAGAATGGCCCCTAGTCCTAGACTGAGCTACCTGGTAACTAACCAAGTGCCTTCATTCCAATAATGACATTCAGCACTTACTTCTGATCATGTAGGAACCAATCCTATAGTCACATCAGAATGGCTCAGCACTCATATCTAACATGGAAGGAACCAATCCTCTCACTATGATAAAATGGCTTAACCATTACATCTGACCATGTAAGGAACCAATCCTCCCACCATGTCAGAATGTCTCTGGGTCTCATCATTTCCCCTTGGAGGAAACCTTGATCTAGAGAACACCAAGCTTCTCCTTGAAGTACTTGAACTTCACCCTAGCCAATGGCTTTGTCAACACATCCCCTCTCTATTCCTCTGCCGCAACATATTGGAGCTTCAATACTCCCCTCTGCACCATATCCCTGATATAGTGATACTTGATCTTGATATGCTTCAACTTGTCATGGAACACTGGATTCTCTAACAACTTCACGCAACTTTGGTTGTCACAATGTATACAAGTAGAATCCATCTGGAGATCAAATAAACTAGACAGTAACTTCCTCATCCATACTACCTCACAACTAGCTAAACAAGGTGCGACATACTCTGCTTCAGTTGTACTCAATTCCACACAGGATTGCTTCCTGTTAAACCAAGAGATCAAACATGATCCCATACTCAAGCAACACCCTGAAGTGATCTTCCTATCGATTGCACTGCCTACCCAATCTGAATCAACATAACCCTCTAGGTTAATCTTTCGATTTGCCTCATACTTGAGCCCATAGTCAATTGTACCCCTCAGGTACCTCAGAATATGCTTTGTAGCAAAAAAGTGAATATGTCTTCAATCTGTCAAGAATTGGATCAAGGTGTTCACAGCAAAGCAAGTATCTAGTCTTGTGTTCATAAGGTACATCAAGGACCAATCATCTGACAATACATCGTAGCATCAACCACTTCTGATGAATCATCACTCAACATCTTTAGGTTCGATGCCATAGGTGTGGTCATGGCCTTGCAGTCCATCATCCCAAACCTCTTCAGGATCTCTACTGTGTACTTTCCTTGTCTGAGGGAGATTCCATCCATATTTTGACACACCTTCATGCCTAGGTAATAATGCATCATACCCAAGTCCTTCATTTCAAACTCGACAGCAAGCTCTTGGTATCAGTAATCAACCCATGCATACTTGTTACAAACAGACCATCTACATACAGTAGGAGCATCATTGGGTTTCCATATTCAACCTTGTAGTAAAGGTTGAAATCTGCTTTACTCTTGGTAAATCCCAAACTAGATAGAAAGCTGTCAATTCTACCATACCATGTCATGGGTGTTGTTTCAAACCATATACGGATTTCTTCAATTTGCACACATGAGACTCCCTGTCATGTGTCTCAAAACCGAGTGGATGCTCTACGTACACTTCCTCTTCCACTACACCATTCAAGAAAGCAGTATTGACATCCATTTGGTGTATCATCCATTTCATCACTACAGGTAGAGCAAGTACTGATCTGATGGAAGTGTATCTAGCTACAGGTGCAAAGGTTTCTTCATAATCTATTCCTTCTTTATGTGAGAAGCCATGAGCCACAAATCTTTCCTTATATTTCTCTATGCTACCATTTGGATCATGCTTGATCTTGTAGATCCATTTGGAAGTTACAAACGACTTCCCTTCTAGTCTTGGGACAACATCGCAAACATCATTCTTCATTATCAATTGATACTCTTCGATCATAGCATCCTTCCATTCTTTCCGTTCTAGCACTTCTTGATAATTGGAAGGTTCTTTATTGATAAAGTCACATAGTAAAGCTACATGTCCGGAGCAGGATCTAGTTCTCTTTCTTTCTTTGTGATTCTCTTCTAGAGCCCCATATCTTTTTGCACCTTGGATAGCTTCTCGTACCCAAGCAGGTTTCCTCTTGTGAGGATTCTTCTCTTGAGGTGGATCTACAGGTTCTTGTGCTTCTTCAAATTCTTGATCTTCTTCTTGAATCTCTTCGTTCATGGTTGTATCATGAATTATGGGTGCTTTTTCTTCTTCAGGTTTGTCAGTAGGTCACTTTCTAGATTTGTTGTAAGCTGTGTATGCATCAAATGTTACATCCTTGCTGATGTCGATCTTCTTCAATCCTGGGAAGTATATTCTGTAAGCCTTCGAGCTTTTAGAGTATCCCACAAATATACCCTTCTTTCCTAAAGTATCTAATTTAGTTCTCTTCTCTTTTGGAATGTGTATGTACACAGGACGGTCGAATATTCTGAGATGGCTGACTTCTCATTTCTTTCCATAGAAGACTTCTTCATGTGTCTTGTTCTCAAGTACTTTGTGTGGAGTACGGTTCTGTACATACATTGTTGTTTTGGCGGCCTATGCACATAGATGCATGGGAAGATCTTGATCATGAAGCATCGCTCTTGCAGCTTCCATGATAGTTCTATTCTTCCTTTCTACAACCCCATTCTACTGTGGATTATATGGAGTGGATAACTCCCTCTTAATCCCTGATTCTTTGCATAAGTATTTGAATTCATTTTGTTGATGTATTTGTAACTTTGGAATGTATTCATCTATGTATCTTATGTATTGTAACCCGATGTTTATTCCGGGATGTATCTATTATGTATTTGAGTCATATTGTCATATCTCGATGTTCCAATCAGGAGGATCAATAATGTAAATAAGTCATGTCAAGTCATTGTTAAAGTCCCCACAGTTTTGGGGCACTAGGGTTATTAGACACTCATAGAGATGTCGGCTCTAGTAAGTAATTGTTAAGTGAGGCCGACATGATTGAGTGCACTTCAAGTGAACGAAAGAATATAAATAGAGAGTGACTCTCTCTATTTATCACACACATCATTCACTCACTCAAGTGTGGTGCATTAGTGAGGAAGGAAATACAATGGGACTGGACAAGAAGAAGACTACTGTTGTCGAGAGTGCATCTTACTGTTTTGGGGCTTTTACTGTTTTGGTGCTGATTCTATCTCTGAGGAAGTTGTGGGGTTTTCTCCTTTATGGTTTCTTCAATCAAAAAACACTATGTTCATTGTCTCTTATGTTTGATTGATGTACTTGTTATTCTCTCAGTAAAGATCCTAACATAATGCTAGCTTAATGTTGAAAAACTAACATGGTATCAGAGCTAACCTAAGAAGAAGACACTGTGCAGCTGCAGGAACTAGGGCTTCCTAGTTTGTGGACCTTCCTCCACAAATTTTCAGCAAAAGCAAGGTGAAACAACTCTCCTCCTTAGGGCGCATCTTTCTGTCGAAACAGAATCCAATTCTGAGGTTTTTCAGTTTTAGACCTGTCACTAGGGTCAGAAATTAGGGATTTTTACAGAAGAGGAATTTTTCAGTGAACCTAGGCCTAGATTGATCTCCTCCCAAAAATTGAAGTTAGGAACAAATTTCAAGGCATTTTCGTGGACAGAACTTCGAAAAAGAAAAACCCTAATTTGCTCCTGAACCAGCTCTGCAGGATTTCAGCTCAAGTTTTAGATCCAACATCTTGAACCTGGTAAGATCTAAAATATTTTTATTTCCATTTGAAGTTATCATTTAAGATGTCTCATCATACCAAGCTTGATGAAAAGCTTGAGGGAGCTGATAACTTCCTAGCCTGGAAGTATAGGACCTCCCTGGTCCTGGAAGAGAATGAATTAGACTTCTACATTCATGAGGAGGTTCCAGTTCCAGAGGTAGATGAGGCAAAGGCCTTACATAAGAAGAAGATGGTTATGGCAAAGAGGATCATTGCTGATTCTATCAAGGATCGCCTTATTTCACAGGTGTCCTCTCTCAAGACACCTAAATCTATGTTTGATGCCCTAACCAAATTGTTTGAAGGAAATAACATCAATTAGAAGATGACCCTGAGGAACCAACTGAAGAATGTGAATATTTAGAATGCGGAAATTATCCAGTCTTACTTCACAAGGGTTTCTTAGATCAAGGAACAATTAGAATCTATTGATGAAGAAGTGGAAAATGCAGAGATTGTAATGACTACTTTGAATGGCCTTCCTAGGTCATGGGATGCTTTCATCCAAGGAATCTGTGCTAGAAAGAAGTTAGTCAAATTCAGTAGACTATGGGAAGAATGATCTCAAGAAGAAGCTCGGATAGCAGCTCAAGATGAAAATATGGGTAGTGAAGATCAAGCCCTCACAGTTCACTCCAAGAAGGAAAGAAGAAAACCTCATTACTCCAAAGGTAAGAGCTCTCATTCTAAAAGGGATCTATCTAGATTTAGATGTTATACATGTGATGAAAAAGGAAATTTTGCTAAAGATTGTCCTAAGAGAAAGAACCACTCTCATCAGAAGAAGAGAAACAAAAGAAGACATCATGATCATGCTGCAGAGGATGATGAACCATCCAGAAAGAGATCCAGATATGAATGTGAAGATTCTTCAAGCGAGGATGAATATGTTCTGATATTAGCTCTGACAAGTAACATTACTCATGGAAGTGATGATTGGCTTATAGACAGTGGGGCTTCCAAACACATGACGGGATTCAAGGAATCCTTTGTAAGACTGTCAGAACATGAATCACCTCACAAGGTGAAACTAGGAGATGACTACCAATATCCAATAAAAGGTAGTGGGGAATCTTCATATAAGCTAGACTCTGGTAAGTCTCTAACAATGAAAGAAGTATTGTTTGTGCCAGGACTCAAGAAGAATCTTCTCTCCATTTTAGCATTGGATGCAAAAGGAATGCGGGTTGCATTCATAGATGGTCAAGTCATTATGTGGCCAAAAGGAAAGACTATCGATGATGCGGTAGTGATTGGAGAACAAGAAGGAGGCTTGTACAAATTGAATGGTCATCCAGAACAAACCTTGATCCATGACATAGTAGAGCCAAATGATATTTGGCATAGAAGGCTTGCACATGTGCATTATAGAGCACTAACTATTGCAAGCAAAGCTATTGAAGGTCTTCCAGAATTTCAAGAAAAACATGATGGAGTTTGCAAAGGATGTGCGAAAGGGAAGAATACAGATAAGACATTTCCCAGCAATGAAAGCAAAGCCAAAGGCATACTAGAAATCATTCACTCAGATGTATGCGGTCCTATGTCATCAAACTCACTAAGCGGGTATGCATACTATGTTTATTTTATTGATGATTTTTCTTGAAAGGCATGGATTTACTTTATGAAGAACAAAGATGAAGTATTCAGTAAGTTCAAAGAATTCAAAGCCTTGATCGAGAACCATACTGAAAAGAAGATCAAGACTCTTCGATCAGATAATGGTGGAGAATTCACTTCGAATGAATTCAAAGAGCTATGTAAAGAATCAGGGATTAAGAGGGAGTTGTCTACTCCTTATAGTCCACAACAGAATGGGATTGCGGAATGGAAGAACAGGACCATCATGGAAGCTGCAAGAGCAATGTTTCATGATCAAGAACTTCCTATGCATCTTTGGGCTGAAGCTACCAGAGTAACGGTGTATGTATAGAACCATACTCCACATAGAGTACTTGAGAACAAAACTCCTGAAGAAGTCTTCTCCAGCAAGAAGCCAGAAGTCAGCCATCTCAGAATATTCGGTTGTCCCATGTACATACACATTCCAAAAGAGAAGAGAACAAAATTAGATCCTTCAGCAAAGAAGGGCATATTTGTGGGATACTCTGAACGCTCGAAGGCTTATAGAATCTACTTCCCAGGATACAAGAATATTGACATCAGCAGGGATGTGACATTTGATGAAGGCACAGCTTACAGCAAATCCAGAAAGAGACCTGCTGAAGAACCTGAAGAAGCAGAAGCAGAAGTACCCAGGATTAATGATACAATCATGGACGAAGAAGCTCAAGAAGAAGATCGAGAGTTCAAGGAACCACAAAGACCTGTATATCCAGCTCTGGAGAAGAATCCTCATAAGAGGAAACTGTCGAGTCTAAAAGTGGTCCCTTTTTAACCATCTTTAATCACCTTTTCTTCCCTTGTTTCACATCATTTAGCATGCCAATCAGACCTGTTTTCCTCACTTCATTCCCTAAATTGCCAAGGTAAGACTGATCATCGCTTCATCTCATTAATACTTATGATTGTGACAATTAAGGCTGTTTATCTCTCAAAATTGTGCTAATATGTTGTGATTTATGAAGATAGCTTGAGATGAGAATATTGGAGGGAAGTGGAGCTGAACAAGTCATGGAAAAAGGGGCGTTCATGATTCAAGAGGATCCTCAGTCCTTCAACCATTAATTGAGGAACGTGATTCTTATGTCATGCTTCAGACAAAGCCGTACAGAGTGGCTGTAACAGAATGTGCTATGATTGGGGGATCTTGGGTATATCCGCCCGGATATCATGGTGATCTGGGAAGATCACCACTTCTGGGCCAGTCAACAGCTTTTTTGCATCTTCCATATTTGCACCATGCCATATTTTGTAACAACCAGTGTTATTCAGGGTGCCTGAAGATCAGAGATCTTCATGGCTGCCCCTTTGTAATAGGATCGGCTGTTGTGATCTGCATGAATAAAAGTGGGAAGTTGTCTCGACCTAGGGGGTTGGAAAATAGATAATTCATTCTTGTATTGACAGTGGAAGTAATCTGTACTCATTCTTTCTTTTAATACAAAGAGTTGCTGCTGATTTAAGGGAGCTGTGCATTGTTCATCTAGCGTCTCTGCGTGAAGCCTGGGCCCGCCTTCTGCAGAGATTGCTGAGTTAAAGTAGGATTTCTGAATTAGTTATTGTGTAATGTTCTGTTGATTATATTGCTTGTGTGCGCAGTAGTAGGATGTGTGAAATTGCAGTGTTACATTTTCCTGAGATTGATAATTGCTACAGGATAACAGTTGACTGAATAGGAAGTTTCCTTTGTGCGATTCAGCCAATAGCTGTACACAGCTTTGTTCATCTCACAGTTTCATATTGTCATCCCACGAATCCCTACAATCATTTTACTGCTAGAATTGTTGAATTTCATTTCTGCAATTCAATTCTTTAAAGTAGCCGAACTTAATTTGCTACAATTGAATTTCTAGATTACATTTAGTTTATGTGTATGGATTTCAAGAGCGATTAAATTGAATAGGCAAATCATTTATTTTGGGATATGAATAGGATTTCCTTTCTGTCTGCAATTGTTATTTGAATCTGATTTCATTTCTTGTTGATACATGGTAGGAAGAATTTGAATTTGTAGTGTTTAGAAGATCGGTGGGATTACATAGGTTCTGAGGGATGAACATGGTTGTTTAGGGGTAAAATGTTTAATTACAACGATCTGGTGTTTAAGCATAAATTGTGCATCTATCCTTTGAAATAAAAGACTTTCTCAGGTTGACAATAAATCTCGTATGCTCTGTGTGTTGATAACAATTTATCTGCATTTAGGGTGCTTGACATTTTGGCACCGTTGCCGGGGAAGGATAAAAATTAAACACTACTATTAGTTACATCTGGTAACTGTTTTTGGTCAGTTTCTTTTTTTATTTTCTTTGATGAAATGATTTGGGTTGTATGAATATGAGGAGGGTAAAATGTGATCAACTCCCAACTCCCAAAACCCAACAAAATACTAACAGTGCAGGCGGCTCGGGTCACGGTCGAGGTGAACCATTGGGCAGAAAGACGTTCATTGACGATCTTGTTGACAGAACTGATTCATCCACCAGGGCTCGTCTTCAAGAGACTCCTATCAGAAGGAACCCTGCCGCTCATGGGGCACTAGTGTCGGGATCCATGGTGGAGAATCCACGAGCAGCTGCGACTCCCTCAAACATCCCTACAGACAAGGACACAGCTATCACAACTGGACCTGCTGGTAGAGGTCCGACCTACCATATTAACGGCAGGGTTGTAACTCGGGAAGAGTGGGATTAGTACCACCAAAATTTCGAGGATCAGTGGAGGAACAAAGAAAGGAGAGAGGAATAAGAGAAGGACGAAGAAAAGAATGCAGAAAGAAATGAAGAAGAGACAACTGAAGAAAAGATGAGTAACAGACACGGGGCCGACAAGGAAGAAGTAATGGGAGAAAATGATCGTCGCTCCCTCCCAGAAGGTACAGTGGCTACACTACAATTTCCAATCCAACAACCAGAAGGGGCGGCTCCTATGAAAAATATCTCACCATTGGTGTTACCTCGTTTCCATGGAAAGGAGGCAGAAGACCCAGACGAATTCCTCTTCGAATTTGATATTCTGTGTCGCAGCTATGATTATATCACCAATGCCCAAAAGCTGAAACTTTTTCCTGCTACCCTGAAGGACAATGCATTACACTGGTTCATGAGCCTTGGGGGAGGGACCGTTGCCAATTGGGATACAATGAAATAGGTGTTCCTGGAGAAATATCAGGAATATTGTAACACCAAGGACAAGAGAGAGGAATTATTTAAAATGGTGCAGAAGGAGGACGAAAGTTTGGAAGATTTTGTGGAAAGGTTGCTGTACAATGTGTAGAGAGCTGGGCAGATGAACATGGGGCTAGACGTACTCAAGATAATCTTGCTTCAGGGGATTAGGGATGATTGTCTAGACATGTTAAACCTGCTTGGTAAGGGAGATATCTCCAAAGAATCCTTTGAAAAAATTGTGGAACTGTGCAAGAGATACTCCAGGGGGTCTGCTAGGAACAATAAGCGGGACAAACGAGATAAGCTAGAACATGACGTTTTTGACCGAACTCAGAATTCATCCAATGGAGGCGCCACCCATGCAGAAATAGGCAATCTTCTTGAAAATTTTAAAACAAAAATGATGAGTTCCATCTCTTCGAAGATCGATGTCCTGAAGGCAAAACAAAAACAAGCAGTGGAGGATCTTACATTAGGTGTGTTCTGCCCCTGATGTAAAAAGAATCATCTGCTGAGAGAATGCCCACTTGACAAAGTAAATGTATGCCAGCTGTGTGAGCTGAACCATGACATGGAAGAATGCCCATGACTTCCTCAAGTAAAAGCTATTCTGCAGGCATCAAACCCGGACGTGGAAGCAGCCTACTTTATTACACAGAAGAAACTGTGGCAGCCTCGAAATCAAGGTATGCCTCCAGACTTGTTTCCATTTTTAAATAATATGGGCGATTGGAATAATAACATGCAAAATGTGAATACACAATTCCCTTCAAATTATGCTCATTGGAATTCCTCCCAATCTGTAATGCAAAATTATAACTCATGGAGTCCTTGGACATAGCCACCCCATCAACCTACGTCGTGGTCTCTTGGATGGAGGAATTTCCATCCTTGGAACCAGTTCCCTCAACCACCTCCACTTCAACAGTCACCATATTCTCCTCAGTTTCCCCAATTCCCTCAATTTCCTCAATACCTACCTCAACAGTCACAGCTGCAGCTGCAGAATAATTCTATCCCAAATATACCAATCCGACCTCAGCTTCCTGCCCAACCTAACCCCAACCCGAATAATAAAGCAGTCCATCAATTGGAGACTGTCAATATGCCAGCCTACTCTCTTTCCCCTGTACCCTGCAACGAAATTCATTTATGATCTGGGAAAATTGTAGAACCTGTAATCACAGAGGATGTTTCACTCTCTGTGCATAAAGAAACAGGGAATTCACAGCATCCATTTGACACAGATCCTATCATTGAAGATGTTGACCATCCTTTAGAAGGGACAGCTAAAACATCCGACAATAAAGGGATGGCTGAAACATCCAATGATAAATTTGATAATACACAGCCTTCCCAGTTGGTTAAGCAACCACCATACCCCGAAAGACTAATGCTACCTAGAACAGGGGGGCAATCTCATTTTAACCTCCTCGGAGAGTTAAGGAACCTTTATGTCAAAATCCCCCTTCTTCAAGCTCTTCAAGTTGTCCCTATTTACTCTAGAACAATGCGGGACCTGTGCACTAAGAGAGTAGGAAGGAAACCCAGGGATCCTCCCATGGTTCACGTCATAGGAAACTTATCTGCCTCGATGACAGGAAAAGCCCCTGTGACTAAATATGATGACCCTGGAAATCCTACCGTTACTGTACAGATAGGACAGACACAGATACCCAACGTACTAGTGGATCTAGGAGCAGCAATCAACGTCATCACAATAGAGACTGTAAAGAATCTTGGGCTCACTAACCTTAGACCGACCCCTACAATTTTGGAACTAGTAGACAGATCCACCATCAGACCAGAAGGGATTCTGGATGACCTTGTCATCTCAGTAGATTCATGGGAGTACCCAGCTGACTTTTTGGTATTACAACCAAAATCGTAGCTAGGAGGACACCCATTGATCCTGGGGAGACCTTGGTTGGCCACAGCTGATGCTTGCATCAGCTATTGATCGGGGTCCATGACTATATCTGATGGTATGGATACTAAAAATCTCACCCTCTATCCTCCAGCTCGGCCAAGTCTAGAGGCTGAAACATCCCTTTGGATAGAGCAGGAGGAGGAGGAGGATGTTCAGCCACTATTGACTATAGGGAAGGCCTTAAGTTTTAAAAATGAAACAGAAGATGAAACTATTAGCAATTTCATTAGTGAACCCGCTTCAGTGAATAGAGAGGTCTATCAAATTCTGAACACCACCCTGGGCAAGGAAGAACAAGAAAATCTTACGAAAGAAGCCTTAGTGGGTGACACAAACATAATTCCGGTTGTGAAAAATTCAGAGAGTAGTCTTATTGAGGTAGAGCCCGAAAGAACTTTGAATATCAATCCTAGTCTCTCCTTAGAAGAACAGAAATGCCTTATTAGCCTCTTGAAAGAACACAAGGGGGCGTTTTCCTGGGAGTATATAGAGATGAGGGGTATTCCCTCTAGTCTGTGCACCCATCACATTTATATCAAAAGCGACTCCCATCCAGGGATGATTTTAGGGGCGAATTTTATCCCAATGGGCTATTTTTCCATGTTTTTCTCCCAAAAAAGATTCGCCATTTTGCATTTTTTGAAGCCCGGGTTCGCCCAATTTTGATCGGGTAAAATTTTTTCACCCTAAAAATCGCCAAATTATTATATAAATAATATAAAATCCTTGGAAATTAAAATATTTTTTGAAAAATATCACCAATCATTTTATAGTTGTCGTTTTATTAATTGGTAATATTCGCCAACATTTATACACTTTTAAATAAGTATGGTTCCTTAAAATCATCCCTGCTCCCAGCCTGTGTGTCAACCCCAACGACGCATGAACCCCAAGCTGAGGGATATAGTGAAGGAGGAAATCCAGAAACTTTTGGAGGCAGGATTTATATATCTGATTTCAGATAGTGAGTGGGTCTCTCCACTCGTGATTGTACCCAAGAAAAATGGGAAATGGAGGGTTTGTGTTGATTACAGGGAATTGAACAAAGCAACTCAAAAGGATCATTTCCCTTTGCCCTTCATTGACCAAGTACTTGATACCCTGTCAAGGAAGAAGTTTTTCTCCTTCCTAGATGGCTTTAGTGGGTACAACCAAATCCAGATTGCTTCTGAGGATCAGGATAAAACCACCTTCACCTGTCCCTGGGGAACGTTTGCCTACAGAGTGCTTCCCTTTGGATTATGTAACGCACCAGCAACATTCCAAAGAGCTGTGATTGGCATATTCTTTGAATTAATCAATGATAGTATGGAAATCTTCATGGATGATTTTACTCCCTATGGCAGGGACTTTGACGAAGCACTGGAGAATTTAAAGAAGGTTTTAATTCGCTGTGAACAGACTCAGCTCTCATTAAGCACTGAAAAGTGCCATATGATGATGAGTGAAGGGGTGGTATTAGGGAATTTTATCTCTCCCAATGGCATTCAAGTAGACCCTTCAAAAATCAAATTGATAAAGAATATACCTACCCCTTCAACTCAAAAAGAGGTGAGAAGCTTTCTGGGACATGCTGGGTATTATTGAAGGTTTATAGAAAATTTCTCCAAACTGGCCTCTCCCTTGTTCTCTCTGTTAACGAAGGATGCACAGTTTGTGTGGAATAGAGCATGCCAGACAGCATTTGATGTGCTTAAAGAGAAGCTATCCACAACCCCCATCTTAAGGGGGCCTAATTGGACCCTGCCCTTCCATATTTCTTCAAATGCCTCTGACATTGCCATTGGAGCAGTATTAGGATAGCAGGATGGCCAAGTACCTTATGCTATCTATTATGTTAGTAAAAACTTAGCCCCTGCTGAACTTAACTATACTGTTACTGAAAAAGAATTCCTAGCTATTGTTTACTCTATCAATAGATTTCGACATTATATCACCGGGTACCCTACATTTGTGCACACCGACCAATCTGCCATCAAATATTTAATGAATAAACCTGTTACCAATGCCAGAGTGACCAGATGGCTTTTGTTGTTGCAAGAATTTGACATCACCATTATAGATAAACATGGGAAAGAAAATGTTGTTGCTGATTTTTTATCTCGTCTTACTAACAGTAATGGTAGTTTTCCTGTTGAGGATTGTTTTCCAGATGAGCATCTATTCGCACTTTCAGCTCATTCTCCATGGTATGCAAACATCGCTAACTATTTGGTTGCAGGAAAGCTCCCGCCATATATGTCAAAACGAGAAAAAGAAAAATTATTCAGCGGAGTGTCAGGTTTTGTTGGCTAAATGGTCATCTCTTCTACACAGGGCCTGATCTTGAGATCAGGAGATGTTTAAGAGAAGATGAGATCTTTCCTATATTAAAAGCCTGTCATGAGGAGCCGTGTGGAGGGCATTTTGCAGATAAAAGAACAGGGCATAAAGCACTGCGGATGGGCTACTACTGGCCGACTCTGTTCAGGGATGCTAAAAGGTATGTGCAGTCTTGTGACATCTGCCAAAGGATGGGCCAACCTAATAAAACAGATCAGATGCCCCTACAGTCCCAACTCGTAGTTGAACCATTTGATAGATGGGAACTGGATTTTGTTGGCCCTATCAGCCCTCCTTCCAGGAAGAAGGTCTACATTTTGGTTTGCACTGACTATATGACCAAGTGGGTGGAGGCTGTAGCTTTGGCCAAGGCTAATGACCAGGCAGTGATCGACTTTCTGTATAGTGAGATCTTTACCCGCTTCGGGTACCAAAAGAAGTAGTTACCGATGGGGGGGCACAATTTATGTCACACCAATTTGAATCCTTGCTCTGGAAGTACCATGTGCAGCACAGGGTGTCTTCACCTTACCACCCCCAAGCTAATGGCGAGGTGGAAAGCACCAATAGGGTTATTGAAAACATCCTTACTAAAATAGTCAAGAGTCATCGAAGGAATTGGGCTGACAGGCTTCCGGAAGCACTGTGGGCATATCGCACGACTTGGTGCTACACCACTGGTTTCTCCCCATATGATTTAGTATATGGAAAGAGTGCCATATTTCCAATTGAGTTTGAGATCAAAACCCTAAAGACAGCCACCGAAATGAATCTAGATGTAACAGACGCTCAGAAGCAAAGATTGAATCAATTAAATGAATTGGACGAGAAATGGTTAGCTGCAGTAGACCTGACTTTGTTGCTTCAGCAACAGAGATCCAATTGGCATGACTGATTTATTACAAAGAAAATATTCAGTGAGGGAGACTGGCTGTTACTCTATGACTCCAGGTTCAAAAAGGATTTTAAGGGTAAATTGCGCACCAGATGGCTAGGCCCATATTTGGTTGACAGAGTCTTTGATAACGGCATTGTCCGTCTGGTGACCATTGATGACAATCGTATACCATTACTTGCTAACGGCCACCGACTGCGACTGTATCATAAGCCTATTTCAAAAGATGCATTCATTTCACAAATCACCACCGATCCAGAGTATCAGCTGACACCAGGGCAGGAACTTCTCTCTGCCTCTGTCGTTCTTTGAATTGTAAATCACACTTTGAATCACTGTACATAAATAAGTTCTTACTGTAGCATACAATTCTTTATTTTCCTTTTACATTTGATCTTTTTAGTTGTTGTTATTTTTTAGAAGTTTGCAGGGGAGTGCCAGGAGAATGACCAGATTGGGCCTGTCGAACGGGAGTCATCTTCCTTTACTTCCCTGCATCGCACTTTCCCTTTTCCCCAAAATAAATTTTCTCGGCAGCTGAAACATAATTCCGGTGGCTGAAACATAATTTTCGGCAGCTGAAACATAATTCCCAGTGGCCACACACCTTTTTCCAACCATTGTGAACTTTCTCTGGCAGTCGTGACCTTTTTCCCAAGATAAATCTTTCCGACAGCTGAAACATAATTCCCGGCGGCTGAAACATAATTCTCGGCAGCTGAAACATAATTCCCGACGGTCGCACACCTTTTTCCAACCATTGTGAACTTTCTCCGGCAGCCATGACCTTTTTCCCAAAATAAACCTTTCCGGCAGCTGAAACATAATTCCCGGCAGCCGCAACACCTTTTTCCAACCATTGTGCACTTTTTTCGGCAGCCATGACCTTTTCCTGATGAACAGAAAATAATTATTTCCCATTTCTCGGTGGCTGCAACATATCTTTCGGCGGCCAGAAATTTTTCCGACAGCTGTGAATCACTTTCCGACAGCTACAACATCATTGCTAACGGTTGGGACATATTTTCCGAGGCCCATCGCGCTTTTTCCAGGTAGCCGTAATTTTTCCTGCTACCGCCAATCATTTTCCCGACACCGTGAATCATCTTTAGCAGCCATAACATCTTCGCAATCAGCCGTAATATCATGTGGGGCAACTCCAATTCCGCTGTATTTGGTGAACATTTCCAGCATTAAAGATTGTTCTCTTGTAGCCTGCAGTGGTAACTCCTGTATTAATGAAAGAAAACTACTTCCACTACCAGATATGGCCCTGATTTATCCCACGCATGCCGACCAACTTGGCATAATTCCGACTCAGAAGACGCGATGGTTTTTGGTTCACTAGAAGAAGGCATTATGGCATTATCGACGTCATTATCATTAAATTAATGACTATGCATGAGCTCGGATTCGTAGTGTCAGCAATCGCATGTCCCACCATTTTCCGCAGGCTATCCGACGCACATTCTCACAAGGTAAGGCTTTGATTTTCACGTGATTAAGTATTGATTTGATTTAGTGATATCAGTCGTGCCTTTATACGTATTATCATTATGTCTTAATTAATCGTTTCCCTCGTGCGACGTAAAAACTCATAACCGCCACCTTCCCCAATTTGGCATAAAAATTCTGAATCTCCCTCTGTACTGAACTTTCCAAATTTGCCATTTTTTTTACTCACATCTCCGCTTAGCGATCTGTGCATCCTCTACTCTGCAACCTCCATTA
This sequence comes from Pseudotsuga menziesii, assembly GCA_001517045.1. NCBI lineage: Eukaryota > Viridiplantae > Streptophyta > Pinopsida > Pinales > Pinaceae > Pseudotsuga > Pseudotsuga menziesii. The sequence goes on along the minus strand of LPNX010435431.1, from coordinate 432,012 downwards.
TTGGACCTTGTAACTCTGTATATGGGACTATGGGTCTTCCAGCTCATCATGAACCTCTGAATACACAAGAACTTAGGAACAATCCCGCGGTTTTTTCCATCTTTCAAGCCGCGGGCTGGATCGAATTTTTTGAGCGACTAGATGGATTTAACAGGGAAGCAGCTTTGCAATTTTCTTTACACCTCCAGGACACACATTCTGAGGTATGGGGACTACGGATAGAAGTCTCTGAGGCCATTATATCTGAAGTTACTGCTCTTCCATAGGTGGGAAAGCCATGGTATGGACGACGAGTTCCCGCGACGGTTGCACGGGAAGCATTTTTAAGAGAGGGGGAGCAAGTTCAATCATCAAGGAGAGGAATTGCACTACACTCGTTGCCGCGGACATGGGATTAGGTCGCTATTTGTCTTAAGAAATACATCACCTATGAAGGTAGGTACCAAACTGTTTATAATTCTGATCTACCTTTGCTTTCCCATCTCCGCCATGGCATTTTATTGAATATTCCATACTATCTGCTAAATGACCTGCACCATATGGCGACGTTTGTCCAAACTGCTAAGCATCCACATGTTTCCGTGACCCACCATGGTCTTATAAAATTAATCATTTCAAGAACCCTGGCCCAGCATAATATCACCTGGGGACAATTCTCAGCCCGCACTCAGGAACCTGTTCCTCTGTCGGGTATCCCATTAGAACAGCCACAGCCTCAACAACATCAGGAGACCCGGAGTCCCTCCAATGTAGTTGGAGGGGGGGATGATATTACACTAGAAGAAGAGCAACAGGGCACACAAGCAGAACCATTGGAGGAGGGTGTTGTTACGGAGAGAAATTCCTATGGCTTGGGGTACCACAACAGACAGCTAGACTCCAGAAATCAATCTTTCCCAATATGCAATAGAAATAAAACAATCTAACACTAAAGGATAGAACCTCGTACGTTATTCCAGACGGTTGTAGTAGATCCCCGTTGAGCTTTCCAATCTTCAGCTTGAATTGTTATAGCACGTCCTCAACAACAAGTAAACAATACAAGCATACTATATTTCATGGTGTTAGATCTATTCTAGCATATATGATGAATAATGTAAAAGCATTTGACATATTCCAATGGAAACAATATTCATTCAAACACACATTACTGGACAAGAAAAGATATTTCTATTAATAAGAATCAGAGATTACAAGTGACAACCTCTAACGGCACGTCTGCGAACCGGAGAAACTGAATCCCCCACTTGGGCCTCCACCACCTCAATCCTCCATCACTTCGATAGCAAGCTTACAAACAAAGGGAAAGCTTGGGAAGAACACAACAGTGCTCCAAGGGACAAAGGGATGCAGACTCAAGCATAAAGTTCTGGCAACAATGGACTATAATTTCGATGCTCTCAATTTTCTCTTATGCTTTCAATGTACCAAGGGGTTCCTTATATAGCTCTTCAAAAAGATACTGAAGGGTCGAATCCGTGCGATCTCAAGGCATATGGAAGGCCAGGAGTCATACGAGTCGGATCCAAGTCAAGGAACAGTCCAAAAGGATTTGGATTTATGCACACATCCCGATGTACGCGACTATCGAGGGAATACCCGCGTATGTACGCGGTTATCGGGGAAAAAGCCGCGTATATCAATATTATAATGTTTTTTAGGGATTATCAAGGTAACATCAAAAGATATAAAATGGTCCAAAGGGGCTAATGAGTCTGCAGCGGGACAAGGGAAGGCCATACAATGTGTGATTCACCTAGTGTGGTGAAATTCGCTATAACAGATGCCCCTAATGTATGAGATCAGAGGGGATATACGATGGCCGAAATACATTATAAGTCCATCCCAGGAAGGAAGTGATGAAGGTACCCAAATGGAAGACCAGCCACCCAATCAGCATAATACCATAATACAACTCTGCATATAATCTGCAAATACATCTAGCAGTCCCGGATACATAAGAGTACAATGGCCCTGAATAGGCATGATACATGATAGAACATATGTGTTCATCGCCATGTACAATATACATAGATCAGAATCTCCATGATGAAGATATACAAAGGACCATGATCTCCACAAGGCTGAAGATATACAATAGATCAAGATCTCCATAGTGGCTGGAAATGTCTGACATACACTGGAACAAGTCATGAGAGCTGAAATCTCATGAACACTGGCACGATCAAGGAGGTAGCATATAAGAGATGCCACCAATCTGGAAGGTCTTCTACACACACCGCTACGAGTACATGTCCTACTATGCAAATAGAGGTGTCGAGGTTGAACATAGTAGTCCATCGTCGGATTACCGGTCATTGATGTATACCGTTAACAGACGCGATATCACCCACCGATAATGAAAATGGGAATCAAGGTACTAGAGTGCAAACTAACAAGTGTGAATAAATGTGTTGAGGTCGAACACTTGAGAGAATCCATCGATCAGGGGACATTGATGTATTCCCAAAACTGTCGATGGCGAGAGAACCTGCCACTGATGACTGCAAGTCTCAAGGCACTCAAAAATGACTCTAGACTCCAATCCCAGAATAAATGATCTGAATTCGATGGGATGAAATCCGCTGGAAGGAGGGCATTAAGGCATCCCCCATCATCCAACATAAGGTACTCAGCAAAGATGTATGATGTGGAAGAACTCGATCATAAGGTGCACGAACCAGTAACTGTACCGGGAATGGCCGACATGCAAAGTCAAGATAACTGAGGAATGGCCGACTCAGGTTTCAACTTCCTTTGAACAAGAGCATAACGGCGTATGGTGACTGAATGAAGGTAGCATAGACTCGATATACAAACTGGGACATCTCTATGACGCAGGAGGCATCATTAGAGGCTCCATAGGGACTGGAAGCATAACCAGTCGGTGGAGATAAACTCAAATAAACGAGTACAGCTTCCTAAAGTCAAACTATAACCCAACCAATGTATGTGATATACAGTGCTCTGTTCGAAGGCGACACGACTTGACAGCTGCCAAAGATAACATCTTTTCCCGTCCGGCTTTTTGGTTTTTTAATTTTTTTTTGGTCTTTTTCAGTTATTTGAAAAGCTTGAAAAAAGAATAAACTAGCTTTATAGTTACAGACTAGGAGGAGACGAGTTTCATCAGGGCAAACAAACTAGTTCCAAGCAGTGGAACATACCTATTCTCAATGCAAGGAAACATGTGTAGGATATCGACACTCTGGGGAAGATCCCCTCCCGGTAAAAGGGTAAGTCAAGTTGCAAAGGATATACAAAATGGCTCTGCATGGCTAGACATGAGACAAGCTTGGGCTATAAGGCTAAAACGCAATGTCAGGGGAGCCGGCATAAAGCTCAATAAGACAGGAAACGCTCATGAAAATGCATCCACAACTTGATACAAGGGGAGTCCGAGGAGAACATGGCCAGCATAAGATCAAGAGGAGTATGATGCTCTTGCTAAATGTCATGGCAATACTATACAACGGAATCCCACACCCTAGAAAGGGAGAAACATCGGCATGGGA